>JBBPRQ010000503.1:0-24308 GCA_038093095.1 Boletus insuetus | reverse complement strand
AGTCCCATGTCCTTGTATTTAGATAATGAGGGAGGATTGGAAGAGAGTCTAAGGACTCAAGTTAGGAGGAGACTTATTTGAGATTCAAACTAAAGTACAACGAAGGAGTTACAGGAGTTTATATACTAAGTCCAGTTGAACTCTAGACCAAGGACTGAATAGAGAATATCTAAGCAAAGGCAATGTACATAGGATGAGTAAGATGGAAGACAGAGTAGAGGAAAGCCCAGAGGGGCTGTACAAACTAAAATGCAGAGTATATACTAGAACAAAAGGAGATAATATAAAAGGGGTCCACCCGGAGATGCAACTCCATTGATGTCTGTTGCTCCTGAGATCTAGTTCATCCGAGAACTTCCGGAGTTGACCAGAGTTGGACTTGGAGAAATTCTGGAATGTGACAGTATCCCCCTCTTAGGCCGAGCCCTCAAGGCTGTGTGAATCCCCTGAGTGGAAAATCCATGCTTTAGCCCAAAACTACAGAGTGGAGGAATCATGTGATGAGGCCCACCGGATCAACAATCGGAATTGGGACTCCACTTGAATGCTAGGCATAAAAGTGGGGGGTAGCTCGGAGTTGACCCTCATCACCCACCATCAACCTGACCATGTTCAACACCATCACCGACATCCAATAGTGGCCAGATGCCTGCCTGGTGGAACACGAGGACAATGATGATGAAATGTCGTCGGCCAAGTTCGTGGAGCGCCATCGGCACGCAAAGGTGCGCAAAGAGGAGGAGGAGCGGAAGAGGCACGAGGCGGAGGAAGAGGCAAAGCACAAGGAGGAAGAGGCAAAGCGCAAGGAGGAAGAGGCAAAGTGCAAGGCGGAGGAAGAGGCAAAGCACAAGGCGGAGGAAGAGGTGCACTGGAGGGCAGAGGAGGAGAAACACCAGAAGGAGGCGGAAGAGGCAAAGCACAAGCAGGTAAGTCTTATTTCGGATTTCCGGGTGTATACTAACAGAGTTCAGGCTGCGGAGATACAGGTGCAGCAAAGCGCCAACAAGGGAAAGGGGCAAGCACTGCCATGCTGCAAGAGGTGCGAACACCGGGACCTCAATTGTGAGGTCGGACCTGGCAAGTCCACCGCATGCATGGAGTGTTAAGAGGCGAAGGCGAAGTGTGAGAGGGCCGGAGCATTAGAGAGGCCGGAGAAGCGGAGGAGGCACGTAGATAGCAAGGCTGGTCCATTGAAGAAGCAGAAGAAGCAGTCAGAGGAGATCACGGAGGGAATGCAGAGGCGCTGGAGGAAGAGTGGGTGTCGTCGTGGTCCCAGGTGGGGGCACATCTCGTGGACGTGGTCCGCGAAATCCGGAATGCCCTGGTGACGCAGAACCGGCGCCTGGATCGCCAAAATGCTTTGTTGTCGCAACTTGTCGAGCTCAAGACTGCGGAGTTGTACGGAGTGGACGACTTGACAGATGACGAAGAAGAAGGCGTAGCAGGGAAGATCGGCGAGGAGTTGGGGGAGCTGTCCATGGAGGTCATGGAGAACGATCTCCGTGTGTTGGCGGAGTTGGACACGGATGCGGACGGAGAAGAGAGCAGAGAAAGCAGAGGAGATGAGAACATGGAGTAGGAAAAGGTGTAGTAATTGTATATAATAATTGTCTGTTGAATAAAAAATCAGAGTACTAGAAACAGAGTGAAGTCAAAGAACAGAGTGAAATTAAGCAGGGAGCAGACCAGGCTTGTCCGGATACTTCTAATGGAAGTCCAATACTAAGTCCGTTGCATGTCCTAACTCTTTTCATCGTCAGTTCCTTCATATCCTAACTCTGTAGCGAGTAACCAGGAGGTTTCATCATCAGTTTCTTCATATCCTAACTCCATAGCGAGTAACCAGGAGGTTTCGTCATCAGTTCCTTCATATCCTAACTCCATAGCAAGTAACCAGGAGGTTTCGTCGTCAGTTCCTTCATATCCTAACCATCGTACTGTAATGACCCTTGTTCCCACTATACCTTACGAGGGAACCTTGTGACGTTGTGAGTCTAACCAATAGTAGGATTTGATATCCTAAAGGTAACAGAGGATGTATATCAATGAAGGGGAAAATAACAAGGTGAATAAGACTAAGGTCTGTACTACTATAAATACGACTATATATACTAAGAGAGACCGTGCACAGACCAAGCTATGCTAAGGCTATACTAACCATAAGTAGTTAAAAGTATGACCACTGGGTACCATGAGGCGATAAGAGAGACTATTGCTATAGGCTCTAGATAAGAGCGGTTATTGCTATTGGCTGATAAGGGAAAGTGAGTCAAGAGGAAAAGCATGAGGCGACGATAAGAATGCAATGTGTACGCCATGAGGTGCATAGCCGAGATAAGAGATAAGATCATGTGACTGAGTCACGTGATGGCATGTGACTAGATCATGTGACTAAGGTCACGTGATTGTTGTTGGTCAATATATTTGATGAGTTTCTGTAATGGATTAGCAATGATAGGAAAGTGAAGTGTAGTAAAATTTCCAGTAATGTCGGCATTAGGTTCCGCTATAAGGGCGAGCGTTACACGTACCAAGTACAGGAGTTGGCAGTGACACCTTCTCCAGTCAATCTTGGAGTCAAGTATCTCCTCAATTTTGTACTCTGGTTCACCATCAACCTCAACTGGAGGTGGTGGAGGTTGGACGTGTTCTGGAATAGTGTTCGGAGTTAAAGGTTCTAATTGGGAGACATGAAAGACTGGGTGTACAGATTTCATAGATTCAGGTAGACGGAGTGTGAAAGAGAGACTACTGGGTTTAGTGATGATACTGAAGGGACCCAGGTACTTCTCGGAGAGTTTCTTGGAGGGCCTTGTGGAACAGAGGTATTTTGCTTTGAGCATTACTTGGTCACCAACCTTGAAGTCCAGGGCAGGACTTCTCTTCTTGTCTGCTGGTCCTTGATAGCGTTTTTGCGCTTCCAGCATTTCCGATTGGAGGAACTCATGGAGTTCATCCAAGTCCATGACGTAGGACTTAGCTGTGGAGGAGGTATGTTACGATTCTCTCTTTTCCTTTTACTTTGCATCGACGACGCGTCTCGTCTTATCTCCACGGACTTATCTTTTCCTTCTTCTATGATGACACATTCCTCTCACGTGTTCCTCCCGTCGGCGTTCCGACGGACTCCATTTACTTAGTCATCATCTCTTCCATCCGTTTCTATCCGTTTCTATGTCTGCCCTTAACACTTGTATATCCAACATATATAAGTCGTAGATACCGCTCTAGCGTTTCCCCACGCTTGAGCTCCTTTGTCTTCCTGTACTTCGTACAACCCATTTGCTCTTGCCTCACCCTCCGCTGGTACTAGCCCAGCTCCCTTGAACCCTTGAACTACTGGTATCAGCCCAGTCCCCTTAACCCTTGTGTGGACGCCCCCACAAGGTACCCTTGAACCCTTGAACTACTGGTCTCAGCCCAGTCCCCTTGACCTTCGACCCTCCTTTCTATAAGTCCTCGTCGTACTTTTGACTCGACGCTCTTGTCCAGTGATCTATCAAAGGCTATGCTCGTTCCTACCCGGACCAAGCGTAACAAAAGTAGTATGCCATACAAAATACAACAGACACAACATCAGAGTTCCTAATGACTGTTACTGCTCAATGAGATTAGCATATGCCATAATGAGATAACATTGTTCAACATACAGTATTGATCACCCCAGATCCTGCAAGCAATAAGAAACTCTCCTGCCATGATGAACAAGACAAGGATTGCATGATAAGCTGGGACATAGCTGCCAGCTTTGTATGTTGACAGAATACTCAGCAGGAAAAGGATCCAGATGGTTACTGTGAACCCCACCCAACAACTGAATAATTCTGTTAGGTGTTCTTTTGGAGGGCAATCTCCAGGAGCACAAAGGGGAAGGCTGGCAAAAAGGATTATGAAACCCTAGAGAATTGGGACTATGTGACAAAGGCATATTGTATGTCCTTCTGTGCATGCTGTCTCAACTGATCATGACTGGAAGGCATAGGGGTGCTGTGGGTTGTAGGTAGCAAGATGATGATGGTGATTGACAAGACTTAGCCAGTGGCTAACCCCCTAAGTCCTTGTCCTCGGCCGTGGGAAAATGATTACATCTGACTATGCCTTGGGCCATGATGCACCACTGCCTCTGCCACCACCCTTTCCTGTTCCATCTGTACCTTGGGAGAACCCAGAGTGCTTTGTTGGCAGCACTGACACCAGAAATTGGGTGGGGACATGACTGGCCAAGCCACTTCCTTTGATCTGCCAGCCGCACTCCCAATGAGAAAGCCAGATGTGTTCTTAATCAAGGTTGGCGTTCATCTCCTTTCAAGTGAATGAACCGCAAACCTTGTTTCATCTTCATCATGGTGTGTCAGTCTCCCATTCTGTTCCATCTTCTTTAGGCGACGGAAAGATGACTGACGTTTGGTGTTTCTTAGTGTGCGACTAACTCAAGGCATACTTCTGTTGAAAAGTCATGTGCCAGGAACGGGACGTGAGCGACGCAGGATGAAGTGGCAGATGTTATTCGTGATAGCAAACAAGGTACAGTAATACAAGCGGAGACAAGATAAACTAGGTACTATATAGTTATTAGGTAAGCGAGTGAACAAAGAATGATGAATGAAATAATATATGCACCCCCTGAAGTCCAGAAAATTATCATACAGAAGTATCTTCTTTGATGAGATGCTTCTTCGGCAGCGGCCTTGAGCTGACGTAAGGTGAATGCGTTGACTACCGAGCTAGCAGCTGTTTTCGGATTGGGTGTGGTCTTCTTATCTCTTTGTTCAACGCAATTGTCCAGAGGTCAGTACAAGTGAGCAACGAGTGGGGTAACGGGGTAATGGTGTGGTGAAAATGAGGGTGGACAACATGGTGGATGCAATAGTGATGGATCATGGCGGTGAGATGATGAGACGATAAAAGAGTGTCAGAAAGTCTCATTGAAATCGGCATTAGAGTAGTGTTGAGAATCGACAACATGACGTGCGTGTATGCGGTGATGTGCATGTATGCAGTAAAACAATAAGAGTGTCGAAAAGGAATCAGAATGTACTGTACCTTGTTCGCTATCACGAATAACATCTGCTGCTTCATCCCATGTCGCTCGCATCCCGTTCCAGGCACACAATTTTTCAACATAGTGAACCTACCCTTGCATTATCAGGGTACATCAATTCGATAACTGCACGATGGGCTGCGTCGCAGGCACTGCAACTGCACGAACACACTGTAGACCAACGGGCCGTGTTGCAGGTGTCGCGGATCATTTCGCAGATCCATTCTCGAATCCGGAGTAGGTGCTCTGAACTGCATATATCCAATACAAGCGGAGACGAGATAAACTAGGTACTGTACAGTTATTAGGTAAGCGAGTGATTCTACTACAACAACTTCGTGTAGACCAATGCTCCACCGAATGCAACAGATAAGACTGTGACGGGACTCGAGATGCTGCTTCCCCATGGACTCGGCTTACTACGCGAACGTTACCCGCCAGTATCCTTGCCGAAGCCACGTTGTCAGGTCAGTAATAGTCCATCTTGGAGTGTTGTTGACGATTGGTCCCTCATTACACCGTGAGCAAACACACAGTTTTTCACCAATAAAAATTGTGTTTGCTCACAGCATTGGTAACGAGGAAATAGAGGTGGTATGTGGAGCGCCGTTCTGTTGACCATTAGGGGTACGCCGATGTCTTGATCATGTCAGATTACTACTAACGAAAAGGGTCTGGTCCCGAAGTCGAGGTAAAGCATTCAAACGTTCGTCTCAATGAGTGAGAATGATGGTGATCTCGCAGGCTTGGCATACTAGTACTGCTGATCACTGAGAGAAGCTGCCCGTCTTTCGAAACCGGACATAGATTTCTTTCGTTCGATGGGTCACAGCCGTCAGAAAGGAAAGGTCGACACAGCTCGGTGGGAGGATAGAGACAGTTTCACTCTGGAAGCTTCAAAGCGCTGCGCTTGCACACTTTTCCCGGTGATTCGTGCGTAGAATTGATCACGCACGAGAAAATACCGCCCTTTCTAAAATGCACCTGAGTACAAGGTATAACCTATAGCGATACGACAGGCAGACATGGGCGTCCTTGGAGTCGTTTGCTAGTCTTGGGATCAGGGTCTGGCACGTGGCATGACAGTGTTGGAGGTCCATTCGGTTCATGGGATCAGATCTTGTTGGTCTAGATCCCCTGGAGTGGTACATGTAGCCCTATGAGGTCGATATGGATAAAGAGTAGGCCCCCGGTTCGGATGGTCGCATGCCTTTAGCTTCTCCCTGATTGTCACGTGTTGCAAATTGTACCCTTCAAGACGACATCGAGTAGCGTCCAATTTTTCTCCACGAACCCAAATGAAACACATAAAGTAGAAATACAAAAAGCCTTTCGAATGCGCATTCAACTGTTCGAAACGTCACTGCGTGCGAATAAAACTCCTGTAATTCACCGGTGAGCATCCTCAAGAAGTTCGAACTGGTTCACGAATTCGAACCTCTTTACTACCATAGGACCTGATCAGAGTCCGCAGTAAGATGCAGCCACTGGCGTCGAATAAACGTTGACTCTGCCAAGCTCGATTGCCAACCCTCCCGTCAATACGTTCATCGCCTCCTCTGAGAGATTAAATCCTTCCAAGGCCACGTCCACCGCGGTGACGATAAGCGACGTGCTACCGTAGGTGATGTTGTAACATGTGCCACATTCGGGCGAGTTCCAACCCGTCACGGTATAAGCCCCTCCGATATTGGGGTAGGTGGGGAGGGAACCAAGGGTGGTGTAGCCTTTGGTCAAGAGACCGTTGGCGCCGTTGGAGCAAGCGACTTCCGACAACGAAAGGGATATTTCGTCGTATGTCGTGTCATACGAGAGGGACTCTACAGTCGTCTGTGCAAAGGCGGGGAGAGCGAACGCGAGGGCGGCAGCGAGAGATATGAACTTCATCGTGGTAGAGAAGGAGGCGTATGCAGAGAGAAGCTTTGAGTGTTGGGCGTACGGGCTGAAGGGACGCAGACCGGGCATGATAGGATGAGCATTTATATGTTGTAAAGGTCTCAGCGCGTGAATGTTTGGATTTGGCTCTGCATCAGAAAGGTCAGCTGGCTGAGCGAGACGGTAGGCCGATACAGCCGTCGAGCAGATGTAGCCACACGGAAGTCGGCAAATTGTCAAAGAGAAGTCATACAGTGATTTTTACAAGCCGGAGAGAGGCACGAGCCTTGTCTTGCTCGTGTCTCTGTCTCTGCTGTTCTCAAGACGGTTGCATCCTCCCTGCACCATCCCGGGCGTGAGACGCCTCGTGTTCAAGATAAGAGATCACCGGAGGAATATCCGCGTATTGAGACTTCTCCAGACTCTAGATCATTATGAATCGACCAGTCAATCAGCCACGTGTAGACCTTGTGATCAGCTTTGAGGCTGTTGACATGCCTCGTACCTCTCATAGTCAGCACGAGGCTGGGAAACGATCATGTCGGAAAGTCATCTGGCAGGGTATTAATGATTATCGCAGGACCACAAGTATGAACCCAATCGCTCGTCAAATTGTGTAGGTTCGCCAGCGATGGATATGCACCTTGTTCAATAGGTACCTTCAATGGCCCTCGCATGCCAAGGTAACTGCGCCTACAGCCAAGGGTATATATTTCGTTAACCTGCAGAATGCCAAGCGCGCGCGGTGTCCTATAAAACACAAGTTGCGCATTCTATCTGAAACGGATTCCTGAGCCTGAGGGCATGCAAACGATAATACTGGACTCCAGACGGAAGGTGAGAAGGGATAGTAAAGTGGGACTTTGAAAGCTGCGAATCGGTTCTCGCTGCTACTTGAAACAGCACATAGCCAAGCACGGCGTACTAAGTAGTTTCAAGCTGGCTTACCTCTGTCATTGACAGTTTCCTACTAGTACTACCGTTACGGTAATGTGCGGGGTTTGAAATCCGTTCTTGACTGCCAAACTGCCACCGGGCCGTTGTGATGTTATTGTCGCCTTTTTCACCGCTTCCAATGTGACACAGACCACGGCAGTGATGAATGTTGGTCTATAAATGGGGTGTGTTTCAGATGACTCTGTCTGTGTGGTATCTGACACTGCGGGAACAACAAGTGCAGCACCCTCCACTTTTGTATGACACAGTGACACTTACAACATTTTCCCGCTTCCATGCAAATGATATCGAAGGTTTGAAAGTCCGAAACTGATATGTCTTCATCATCAGCGTACGTCCCTCTGAGTGCCTCGTCTGCTTCCTTGTCCGTGTTCTGGACAGAAAATATGGGGCTAAACCATTTCTATTTCACTATTACTCAGAGCAAGTGCTCCGTGTACGCTACCTTACTGGCGGGTAGGGGGGCTGGGAGGTCATTGACCGGCCCATCGCGGGACCGACTCGAGTCTTGATCTGTGTCCTACTCGGATGTTGATATTCACTCCTTTTTTGTTTGTGCTACTCGATTGCTTCTGCTGTAGCAGAAGCGAGACACTGGGCTCCTCAATTGAGACATATAGTGGCTCGGATGTCATATTTCAAACGTTGCAGAGTGATGAGCCACATAGCGGCGATCAACGGTAACGGACTGAACCGTGGTAACAGCCAGGTTTCCAGTGGTGGCATATACCCCCCGATCCCCAGACAAGTTCCTTTCAGAAAACAATTTTACCCACCGTGACGTTCAACACCGTTTACATCAATGGCCCTCCAAACGCTCCCCGCTGTCCAGCGCGCAGCTCAGATACAGGCTCTGGGCGAGCCGTTGGCCTTCCTTTCTGCACATCCCGTTCCGGATCCTACTCGGCTTCAACCCAACGAATGTCTCGTCAAGATTGAGTATGCAGGTGTCTGCCAAAGCGATATGCATGCTCGTAATGGCGATTGGCTAGTAAAGCCATCGTTGCCACGCATTGGGGGACACGAGGGGGTGGGAACCGTTGTGGCCATTGGCGCTGGAACGACGGAGAGCCCAGTTAGTTTGGGAGATAGGGTCGGGATCAAGTGGATTGCGCGAGTGTGCTTGGGTTGTGAGAGTTGCCGCACAGGCAACGAATCAAGTGAGTATTTGTATCAGAGAAGCACTGGCACTGTACACTCTCGGCGCGTGGTCATAAAGGCTGATGATTCACTAGTCTGCTCTGCTTGGTGCATCCACGGCTTTACCACGAACGGCACCTTTGCTGAATATGTGGTAAGTGGGTCATCTTATAAGCTCCGTGTTCTGAGTAATCTCTTTTTGTCAAGGTTGCCTGGACTTACTATGTTACACCCAAATTGCTCGATAGCGCAACCGCGACGCCCATCCTCTGCGCTGTGAGGAGTTCCTTTTCTTCTAGCGTTCTTCCCACATGACGAACAAACGAGACGCGTTGTAGGGTCTGACAGTCTACAAAGGCCTCAAGCGCATCAACGTCCCTACTGGCAGTTGGATCGCGATTCCCGGTGCGGGTGGCGGTCTGGGCCATCTCGGTAGGCAGTGCCTCTCCCCACGTTTGGTCATTCACTCACCTCGACATCCGTCTGTCCAGCGATCCAATACGCCGTCGCAATGGGTCTGCGCGTTGTCGCCATAGGTATGTCCTTTCCACGCTACACTCACCCATTATCACCATCTTATGCCCCCGCACGCCCGTAGATAGCGGGGAGGAGAAGCGTAAGCTGTGTTTCGTCCTCGGTACCGAAAAATGGGTCGACTTCAAAGAGAGCGGCGAGGTGCTCGTCAAGGACGTCGTCGCGGCGACTGATGGACTCGGGCCGCACGCAGTCCTCATCTCGGTTGGCGTGGTCAGTCTTTCCAACGCCTTTCACGTCCACCGTCGTACTCACTACCAAGGATCGGATGGTATCTCGGCACGGGTTCGCCGCTTGCATCTGCCATATTACCTATTACATCCATTTTCCAGGCTACTACGTCCGACCGACAGGAACCATCGTCTTTGTGGGGATACCACCAACATCAGTACCTTTCCAAATTCCATTCGAACTGATAGTCGGCAAGGTACATAGTACCTCCCATCACCTTCTTTGCACGTCACGATGACGGAAGCTGATGTTCTATGTTGCCAGGAACTCAAACTGCTCGGATCCGCGATAGGGCAAGTACCTTGTTCTGAATGATCCCATTTCGTGGACCAGGATCCAGACCACTAACTCCCCCTGCTTTTATTGACGTATAGGTCCCGTCAGGATGCGATCGAGGCCCTGGATATCGCTGCAAGGGGAAAGGTGGTTTGTCACTATACCCTTCGACGCCTGGACGAACTCGAGACGTACGCATCATTTCCATCGAGAGTTTGCATGCACTCACCTTGGCTGTGGTTTTCCGCGTGTTCGATGAAATGAAGCGAGGCGAGATCGTGGGTCGGGTAGTTTTGAAGATCTGACATGTACCCTCTCGAAAGGGTCGCAGTTCCTTCGATTTGGAGTCCTAACCACACTCGATCCTCACACCGGACACTGCAAGAAGTACGTGGGTGAAGTGAACTGTACAAGTATGCAAAAACTATGTATTTGACCATCGTGTCAGTTCTTGTATCCTCCCCTACCGTCTGCATAAACTCGAGCGTGTGATTCCCTGTGGAAACATCGAATACAAAGGACATGCACTCAATCGACACCATGCATCCAGCTGGCCACCGAATGACCGTTAAAGACGCGAACAAAAGATGCCAAGAAGTACACAACCCATAGACGTTCATGAGAGCCTTGCCTTGGAGTACGTATCCAGCGCATTGCACACACTCGGAAGATGCCTCCGCAGACGATTGATCTCAAGTCGATACCCCTGTTGCACGCATAGACACCATCGAACATAGACACACACCAAGAGTCAACGAAATCATGGTTCGTCAGCATTATTTGAAACACTACGAGTCAACGATGCAAATATACTTACCTGGTTGGCGACAGACTGACCATCTTTCAAATACAGGATGAAAATGTCTTGTGCTCTCGCCAGCTGTCACATGCGTCAATGCGATCGATTGGACATGGATAAGAGATCAAACCTCTACAAAGACGGTGTCGAAAACGTCGAGTCGGCTCACAAACGCACGCAGATCGCGCACGAGTGCATCCACAAGGCGAGGGAGCGCTGCCAACTCGGAACATTCGAAAGAGGGACAGAGGCGTTTGCGCTCTGGGTGGTTCGGTAGCGCTGCAGCGGGGGTTACGCCCTCTGTCTGTGCTTCGGGTGGGGGGCTGACGCCGCACAAAGGAAGAAAGGCCTCTTCGGCCATGCGCTCAAACTTGAAGGTATAATCCCTGACGACGCGTCAGGTAAACAGAGACGGCAGTTTAAACTTGCCTACATGAAAGTTTTGGAGACAGCGCCGAGGGACGCAGTGACAGTCGACAGCCCGCACAGGGGCTCAGAACGCGAAACGGTGCAAGGCTGGGAGTTAATTTGGTTCTGGGTATTGCTGTGCAAGATCCAATATGACTTACGGGTCTTGATTTCCTGGAATGGTTCGTGTCAGCATCAATGCTTGCTAATAAAAGGAGCGGAGCCATATCGTACCATGACAATCGCGCAGCCCTGCTTTCTTTCTCTCTAGAGTAGCTCTGCCTCCGCCTTTTAAGGATTCCACCCAACTCTGAGTGGATCATTTGATGAAAGTCTTCCAGTTCTTTGATAAGGGCATCGAAGGAGGACTTGTGGTTGGCTGCTGAACCCCTTTCTCGTTGCAGAAACTGGAATAAATCGTATCAAGGCACTACGTCGTATGCATCCGGTGGAAATTCATGGATGTAATACTTACTTTAGACGCGTTAGTCAGTTCCTTGAGCCTGTCTTGTACCACTGCATCCTCCTCGGACAGGAAATCGAGAATGACTTCATTAAAATCTACATTCCACGGCGTTGGTCGTATTTCTCGTCGAAAGTACGCTCGAAATAAACAATCACCTTTGACGGCTACAAGCGCGATACCTGCGATATTCCTCGACTCCCATACCAACGTCTCGAATCTCTGTAAACGGTATCTCTTTGACGAGGTGATTTTATGGTGGAGTACTAAGAGAGACGAACTTGGGATATGATGAGCGCAGGTTCTTGGTATTCGAACCCGGCACCTGCGGACGCAACGTCGCGCACGTCTTTGAAGCGTGAGTCGAGTGTTTGCCCCTCGGAGACAAGTGCCCTGATTTTAGCTGCGAAAGGCTCAGAATGGCTAAACGGTAATCCTATCTCCGGGGATTCAGTAACAGGTGTCCTGTTTTGCCGAGTAGTGTCAAATGTAGGAGGTTCGAGGACAGGGACGCACTTCACCGAAGGGGTTGCTACAACAGCAGAATACGGAGGTGGGCTCTCATCAGACATGGAGACGAGGTCGAGGGTCAATCAAGTTGGTTGGGGAACGGAAACGCGGAAAGTTGATTTAAGTCGCTGTGGAAGCCGCATGTGGCATCCGCTTGCCACACTGCAACCACCTGTTGATCAACGTTTTTGGGACACATGCATCCTGCCCAAATGTACTAGGCGTTTGTGCATAATGTGATGTGGGTGATGGTGAGTGCTCACCTTCATCACATGAAACCTCTACATGCCAATGTGAAATGGAAGCGAGAGTGACGCTGAAGCTGCCTTGAGGTTTCTCGGAGATTGCTTGTTGCACTGTGATTGTAGTTGGTCGCCGCGATCATCAAGAAGGCTAGTAGTCACAATTGCGCCCACGTTGGGAAAGGTCGGCCCCAGACTGAAGCAAAACGCGCTCTGTCGTGACTACGACTGGCTGAAAGAAATACCGTATATCACTTCACCACAACTCACCTGCTTTTGCGTCAAAGTTCAAGCTATTCCCAACTGCACATCGTCCAAGTCGCGCGTTGCGGTGTAGGCCTAAGCCATTGAGTGGTTGCGCCCTGCAGCTCTAATGATTTCGATAAGTTGTGGTGGGGGTATCGAATTTGGTAAGTGCGGCAACTCTGTCCAGATCCACCACCAGATGTTCACAACCCTCGACACGCGTTCTGCAGATTCGAACACGCTGCACTCGACAATAGATATAACGCCAACCACTAGCAGGCCGATGAAGCGAACTGTCCAGTAACTCAAACGTCTCCCTGAGCTCCTTCTCGACTTTCAAATGGCTACTCCGTGTGTGCTCCATCCACCAGACGGAACCAATGACCTTTTCCCGCAGACGGAGCTTTTAGAAACCTTGAGGCGGCCCCAAATCCAACTGCCGTTCACACTGAACACTAATCTTCAGGACCTCACCGATGTCGCTCCTGACCTTCCAGCCGAAGAGGTGCTTCGTGTAGAGATCGGGAGGTTGTGCACGGCGACTCTGACTATAGACCAAGCTTTCCACAACATCGGAAGAAGATTATCCGATGTATCAAAGGAGCAGAACAAGAGTGTTGACCTTTACGACACTTGTCGGACTCTGGAAACTCAGTGGAGAGGACACCATGCAGTAGGCTTTTTCGTTGAAAGAGTTCGATGGATAACTTATCGGAAGCACAGACGTATAAAAACCTTCTTTGGCGTTCCAGGGAGTTTGCTGGGGAGGCACAAGCTGTCGTCGACGGTACGAATTTCAATTCGGAATACACAACGTCCCTGTTTATCTGAGCAATTCTAGAATTTCGAGAACTGGTCTTACCTTCGCTAAGGGACCAGAACAGGACCCCGTCAGAGAAGACAGAAATCATTCGAGGGCAACTCGAGGTAGGTTCTGTTTTTAGATCATTTTCCCGTTCTCATCTTGGTACAGGAACTGCAGAGGAAATCGCAACCGTCACAAAATCTATGCCAAGGATGTAGGCCGCCTCTGGATCTTGTCAAGTCCCTTTAACGATGCGTTTCTAGTCCTTGACTTTGGTAGAGCTCTAGATACGTACATCGCTGAGTTCTCCAGAACCGTCGAAGGGCTCACAATCGGCGAGCAATCTACGAAGGTAGATAGGCTGAAAGATAAGTTGGACAGTGCGAGGGATGCAATGGAGGCGTAAGTCATACGTTTTGTGATCTTCCAAAATCTGATCCTCTCGTTCCATCAGTGTCAGCCGAGAAGTGCGACCTACCTCCATCGTGTTACCGGTATATGCTGATGCGATGGATAGCTGAGGGATTTGGGATGGAAGTTCGCAACAGATGCTGCTGTCGCAGGCATTGCAGTTTTACTTGCATTCGTGGTCCCCATATGGTGGGCAAAGCTCGTCTGCGGCACGGTGGGTGAAGTAACGCGTCTGAAGCAGCAACTAACTTGTCTCCAACCTCAGGGCTTCGCTATCAAATTTATGGATGCTACGCAGTCTGGACCTCGGTTCTTTGACGCCTGGAGGCGGTTTGATTGTAGGTTTTCCCAGATATACGCGTCACAAAAATCACTTACCTAGGCTCGATGATCAAGCGGCCGTCACGAAATACAACGCGATCAAGGCTGAGTATGAGTTGGAAAGGGCTTGCCTCAATCAAATGGTGAAGCTTGAATCTGCCTTCCATGACTCGAGGCCCCTTGTCCAGGAAGTGACCACCAAGCTAGGACTCTTTGCAAGCGTGTGGGCCGCAGTGCGTCTTCAGGACTTCTTGCACTTGAAAATGTGTGGCACATCTAATGGTGTCTTGTTTCAGATCACGGCGGATATACGCAGACTAAACCATTCGCTTGAGTGTGCGGATAATGCCGCGTCGCCTGTGAGGACATTGGACACCTGATTGCACATCCTGTTTACTAATGTTAGCTCTCTGGTTTGACCCAGTTGTTCATTCTCCGTGTTCAGAGGCTGGAGAGAATGTACGGAGACTTCAGTCAAGCACTTCGTCACTACCAAGTCACGGTTCGGCTTCCTCAGTGAAGAGAAGACGTTAAGAGAAGGTTAACACTCAGATTTTGACCTTGTTTCTTGTCACATTTGCTAGTACGCATTGAGCATAAGTATTTTAAGCTCGTGTTGGTTCGGTCCTAAACTTTTGTATAATCGTGCCTGGACGGAAAGTCCAGCGTGATGTCAAAAAGGCTGCAAAAAATGTACGGAAACCTCAGTCGAGCTGTGCACGTTACTATGAAGTCACGATTTGACCATCCTCTGGCACATTGATACTAGTACCGCCGTTTTCGTAGCTAGGTGATCTATCGCTACGAACTTGAAGATTCAGCTAATTATTTTTGCATCATGCAGTGGCTCACTCGGTGGCCCCCGGGCCTCGGCCCTCGCCTCGAAGAATACTCTCCATCATGTCTTGCCGCTTCTCACCGTTCGTGTCTAAGCCTGTGTGTACCATTGTCGCTCCACATCGTTCCCCTGTAAGCCCACGTGATGGCAGCGGTGCTCTCACCATATGAAAACGGAGCCAGGGATCATTGAGTACGAAGCGTGCGTATACTTGCTGGACGGAATAGCATCACACAGGCAACCGGCTTCTATACCACAACCCACCATGTTTGGGAACTGACATGCATTCCGACCGAACGCATTCGGCGTGTCTTGCATAATGTGACGTTCCTTGTGAGATGATCCCTACCTTTATCACATAACACCTGTGTTTTAGACGCTGTGAAATGTGAAATCAAATTGAAAGTGACCTCGAGGATGGCTCGGGGTTTCCAAAACACAGTACTGTGATTAGGAAGAACCCAGTTAATTGCGACGATGACGGACGTCTATGTAATGTCCGCACATACAAGCTTCTAAGGCGAGTTATTAGAGTCGGATTTGAACTTGGTCGATTGCTTGGACCTACCATAAAATTTGCATTTCTTCTTCGGAGTACTCGGCCCCGTTCGTTCCACCTTCTTCTGCCGAAAGGGGAGGAGTCCATAACACGCCTGCCTGACGCGGTCTTTAAGCGTCTGATAGTGATATTGTCGGGTTGATGGTTCAATTAATCACTGCAAGTCGAGTTTCTCAGTCACCATCAGTCAGACCTTCTCAAGATGTTCACAACCCTTGAAGCCTTTTGCACGGCGTTGTCACGCAACACGGCTGCATCACGCCTGGTTGTGTGCCGGCCAACGGATATAATACCCACCACCAGCAAGCCAATGGAGCGAACCACCCAATCTTCAGACGTCTACCCGAACTCCTTATCGTCTCCATGGCTGCTCCGTGTCTCCTTTATCGACTAGAAAAACCCAATACTTCGTTGGCTCCGGCTGAGGCTTGGCAAAACTCGAGGCACACCCCAGCTCAGGCAACGTTCACATCAAACACTAATCTTCGAGCAACCCTTCAGGGCCTAACCGATGTCGCTCGCGACCTTCCGACCGAAGAGTTACATTGCTTAGAGATCGAGAAATTGTGCACGGCGACTCTCACCATAGATCAAGCATTCTACGACATCGGAAAAAGGCTATCTGATGCAACAAAGGAGCAGAACAAGCGCACAGATCTTTATGATGCTTGCTATGCTTTGGAAAGTCAGTGGAATGAACACCATCTGGTAGGCTCTCCCTATTTATGATGTGTATTGCAGGGGAACTCACCGGGAACGCAGACGTATCAAAACCTCCTTTGGCGCTCCAGGGAGTTTGCTGGGGAAGCACAAGCAACTGTTGACGGTACGAGCCACAATTCGAATTGCTCAACGTGCCAGTTTATTCTAGTGTTCATAGACTTTTGCGAACTGGTCTTGCCTTCGTTGAGAAATCCAGACATGACCCGGTCAGAGAAACAGGAAATCATTCAAGAGCAAATAAAGGTAGACCCCACCATCACGCCGTTTTCCCATCCTCACCATGCTACAGGTACTTCAGGACACATCGCAGCCATCACAGAATCTATGCCAAGAATGTAAGCTATCTCTGAGTCCTGTCAAGTTCCTTCTCGCTTAACCGATGTGTTCTAGTCCTTGACTTTGGTAGAGTTCTGGACACGTACATCACTGAGTTCTCCAGAGTCGTCGAAGGGCTTGCGATTGGCGAGCAATCCAAGAAGGTAGATGTGCTAGGAGAGAGGTTGAGTAGCACGAGAGATGCGATGGAGGTGTAAGTCATACATTTCATAATCTCACCAAAAGCTGACCTCCTTGTTTTTTTTTCAGCCTCAGCCAAGAAGTGCGACTTACCTCCGTCGTGTTACTAGTATATGCTAACGCGATGGATAGATGAAAGAACTGGGATGGAAGTTCGCAGCAGACGTTGCCGTCACTGGTATCGCGCTTTTACTCGCGTTCGTGCTCCCTACAATGTGGGAAAAGATCGTCGACGTTGCGGTGAGTAATTCGATACACCCAGAACAGTAGCCAACTCAGCTCATTCCTCAGGCCATCAGTATCGATTATATGAATGTCAAGCGTTCTGGATTCCAATTCCTCGAAGCCCGGAGGCAGTACGACTGTAGGTTTTGCTTGATTGGGCGTCATAAATTCACTCACCTAAGCTGGGTGACCAAGTGGCGGTTACCGAATACGAAGCAGTCAAGACTGAGTACGAATTGGAAAAGGCTTGCCTTGGTCAAATGGCGAAACTCGAATCTGCCCTCCAAGACTCGAGGCCACTCGTCCAAGAAGTGACGACAAAGCTCGGAATCTTTGCGAGCGTGTGGGCCGCGGTACGTCTTTGGAGCGACTCTTTGGAAAGTTGGGTAGTGCACTTACAAGTATCATGTTCCAGATTACGGCGGACGTACGAAAACTGAAGAACTCCCTTCAGCGTGCGGAGGATCCCATGTCGCCGGTAAGAACATTGGACACTTTACCTAGAGCCTCTTTACCAATGGTGGTTCTCCGTTTTAACGCAGTTGTTCATTATCCGTGTTCGGAGGCTGGAGAGAATGTACGGATACCTCAGTCAAGCACTCCGTCACTATCAGGTCACGGTTCAGCTTCCTCAGTAAAGAGCATATATAGGAAAAGGGTTTGGCACTCAACGCTTCACCTTGTTTCCTGCCATCTTTGCCGGTGCATAGTCCTTTGTTTCGTCTGATTTGTAATCGACAGTTCGGGTTCGTTCGTCAAGTGTCAGTTCGGTCTGGTGTCGTCAAAGCTCTCCGTGGATGTCTTCTACTTCTTGCCGTCAGCGGCTTCGTAGGATGATTCGTAGGAGTCAAGTGCTTCGTCCGGTACCTTGAGTTTGTGTCGTCTGGGGGGCTCCTTCCGTTGTTCCCGGATTCGCGAACCGGTCTCGGGCCCTGGTACCATCGTTCCCTCAACGTAAATGTCCAGTGTGTTGCAAAACGGCACAATATTTAGGGAAGATGGGTCAACTCCCGTCGGACCCTGTGACAAAATCTCCTCTCCATAGAGCCTTCGGCAATGGGTATCGGCCACTCGAATATTTTGGGAGCCAATACTATACATCCTACCATCCAGTAATTCACAATGTCGTCGAGCGCTGGAGTCCTGAACCAAGTACGCAAGTAAGTTCTCTGAGTGATCCTGTTGAAAGTCGTGCGCCGGGAACGCGACACGGGACAGAACGGCAGGTGTTATTCGTGATAACGAGGCTATGGTAGGTAAACTATGGTACTGTACAGTTATTAGGTAAGCGGTGGCATAGCGAATGATTCCACTCTAGTAACAGATCCCGGCGGGGGTAGTAGCATTCAAGAACTTCCAACTTTGCACGGGTTCAGTGGTGGGTAGTGCGGGTCCAATTCTCCCGGGGGCAGGTTCATGATCGCAATAATGACGAGGGGAAAGCCTCTTAGAGTAGATAACTTGGATACCTGCCTGAGGGGTTCTATCCACCGGTCATAAATTGGAGTCCCACCGTGTTCAAGTTGAATGAGATACTATCATTATTGTGTAAGTTGCCCTGCTGGCAAATCAATTCGACTAGAAGGGAATGTACGCTATCTGAGTGATATTATAGTCCAATAAGCTATTTCGTGGCATGTGTACGTTAGACAACTAGCATAAGGACTGAATCCAATAACGGTCGCCTTTCCTGTCCCGGTAACGGTGTGATCCACGACGAAAACATATGCGAGAATGGAGAGCGAGCTAGCCTAGGAGACTCGGGAACATCATTGAAAGGGAAGGCACACCGCGAGGGAGACATCAGACAGGGCAGCGGGCTTATCGGGGGGCGGTATGTCACGATGATTTGTGATTCGTCCTCACTTTCCTCCTCATCAACTTCATGATCTGAATCGCTCCCGTTGACGACGATGATCCGAGGAGCGGCGTCCTCATCGACCCGATGGTATGCTTCATCCTCTGCGGAGTGGAGAATGGTTGAGACTTGGACGTGAGGTTCGACAACGGAATCTTGGGCCGCGAGGTCAGCATCTTTCTCGAGGATGTCGATCTCGGAAGCGCCATCTTCGACGACGGTCTCTGCGCTAGATTCCCTATCATCCTCCTGCATTTCTTCATCATTGTAGCCCAGAATCTCCCCGGCCAGGACTTGGGCTGTAACCTCCTCGTCAAACAAGTGGGACATCTCTTCCTCATACTCGTGCTCCGACTGCAACCACATGTGAAGGCGGACCATGGTAATGGAATTGAGTCCCGAATAAAGAAGTGGCATATCCTTCGGAATGGCCCCGGCTGACTTGGACAACTTCGTGATCTCAACGAGAATTTCTTCGGCAAGGATATCAACACCCAACTCATCCAGATCCTCGCTCATGATTTCGGACGCGAGGACCTGAGCCGTGACCTCCTCGTCGAACAAATGTGTCATCTCCTCTGCGTACTCGTATTCAGACTGCAACCACATGTAGAGGCGAACTACAGTGATGGAATTGAGGCCCGAATAGAGGAGCGGCACGTCCGTCGGGATGGTCTCTGAAGACTTGGACAGCCTGGCAATCTCGGCTGCGATCTTCTCAGCGATGGAGTCGACCTCGGAGGCGGAAGAATCGACGGCAGGGAACTCAGCGGAGAGACCAGGCGCAAGAGACTCCGCGGAATCAGCCATTTTCTGAAGTCTAGCAAGGTCAATCTTGTACGATGCATTGAATGGCATCTCCGGGATACAGCGCACGGAACTGATGACCATCGCAAGATCGTCGTTAAGGGAAACACGCAGGGAGTCACGAGCATGTTTGAGGATGGACCACGCATCGGTGGTCTCGGTGCTCGCGAAGAGAACGATCTTCTCCGTTGTACACGACTTGACAAGCTTGAAACTGGCGACCTTGAGTGATTTGTCAACAAAGGCGGGTGCCAATGCCCGCTCGACGTAATCCAGATCAACAAATAGACCGTTGATCTTGACGTTGCGCGAACTACGACCGCGGATGGCGATGGTGCCATCAGCCTGCATGCAACCGATGTCGTCGGTATAGAGGAGTACATCGTCTCCGTTCCATGGGCGGAACATATGACGAGATGCTTCTTCGTTGGACAGGTAGTGGGTTGCGCTCTGGCGCGTTATGAATGCGACGATACCAGTAGCGCCATCCTGTGTCTTCGGGATGACAGAAAGGGACTCGTCAAGAAGGACAAGGTCGGTACAACCCTGTGTGGGCCCAAACGAAATTGCAGACGGCATGGGGTCGGTTGGACGAATGAACATTTGCGAGATACCCGCGAAACCGACCTCGGAGCACTAGACAGATCATGAAAAAACATTTGAGTGACCTAGCGAAAAAACTCACAGCATAGTTGCAGGCAATTGTTGCGTTTGGGAAAGTGACACGCGCCAGCTCAAGATCACGAATGCTGAGCGATTCGCCGCCAATGACCATCCAGTAGACACGATTGAAGCCGCTTGGTAACTGGGATCCACCAGCGCGCATTTGAGCGAAGTCAGCGAAGGCACGGAAGACGCTTGGTGTGAAGTGAACTCTGAGCAACTGAGAGTTGCGTGTCGATTCAAGCTCCTCGCACAGGGCAGTGCATTGATCTGCCACAGAAGTCGACGGATCAAGATACAACGTTGTCTGATTGAACATGAAACGACGAATCTCGAAAAGAGGGCGCAGGAAGGTCTGTTTCACACGTTGCGTCAGCGTCCCGCTTCACCCGGTATCGAAAACACTTACTGTTCCACCGCGAAGCCATTGACCATCCATGGGCCGGAGGAGTGTAGAAGATTCCTCTGAAAGTACTTCCAGGCTCCTGCGCATGGGGTAAACAATGCTCTTGGGCACACCAGTACTGCCACTAGTAGGGGAGACAGAACAAATCAGGGGAACCACGTTGACGGCCTCTGTGGGTGAAGGAGGAGTCGCATGACTCGGAGGGTGGTTGGATTTGACGAGACTGAAAGTAGAGACAGCACGGATCCCCGACATAGCAGGTGGTTCCGAGGCGCCAAATAGGATGAGCTGCACGTTTGCACGCTCAAGGACGGCCTGGAGAACCTCTGGGGTCCATTTCGATGAAAGAAAGACAACGGTGCAGCCAGTGAGCCAGATCGCATGAGCCGCAGCGACATAGTCAATCTCGAGACTGAGGCAACATGAGCCCACTGTTTACTAAGTATGACCACAAGGCTCACCCCATATGAAGGCCAATCGAGTTCCCGGTATCACAAAGGTCAAGGATTTTGTCAGCGATCTGCCTGACACGGGCCCAGAGGGCTGCGTATGACCATTTATTCTCTCCACAATTGACCGCAGACTTGAGTGGGTGCTGCCTGGCAACTTGCAGAAGAGCCTCCGTGGGGGTGACGTACAAACCAGACATTATAAGCTTGAAGTTCGAAGTCGAATAAAATGAACGTAGATTGATGAAAAAAAGTCACGGGTACCCGCCCGGAACAATGAGAACGAAATTCTGAAGAAAGACGGAGGGAGGTCAACCAGGAGCCTGACCTAGACCATCTTCCAGTGTTGCTTATATTTGTCGCCGCATCCGGAGTGGTTCCAAAGGTCCTGCAGGGGCTCTCGGCTGAGTCCACCCGCGGTGCTGTGCGAGGCTGACCGGTTTCCTTGGAGGGCTGATGGTTGGGAGGGCAGCACCGCGAGTGCTGTGTAACCGCACACATTGTGTAGTAATCAAAACCCGAAATTCCCAGCGTAGCCCCGAGTATTTTTGGAAGATCCGATGCTCATCAACCACACATCAAACTTGAGGGGTGGCTACGACAACTCATAAACGCTGAATCACTCTTGAGTCCGATGTACTACGCACTACCAGAAACTGGGCTGCAGATCCAACGGAACACAGACCTAACACAATCATCGTCGCCTATTAGTCAGATCCGAGATGAAAAGTTTGCGTCCCAGCAGGTAGGTGACGCAATAACTTGGACCTTTGATACCCCGGGCTGTGGTATGTACTACTGTACGTAGGGAAATTACCTAAACTCAGCTTTGCACTGTGTAACCAACTGCCCAAAGGCTGTGGCGGGTGATTGATTATTCCCAACTGTCACCACGGAATTCAGTGATCGCCCGTCACAGTTGCAATGCTATGGACGAGTCGGTTGACATTGTATCCACACACCGAACTAAATGATACCGTGACTTTCTTAACCAAATGCTGCAAGCGAATAGTTGCATTCACACGGTGCCCCATCATGAATCAGCGTCTACACAGCCGAACATGGCGTCTCTGGCCGGTTTGAAACGTCGAACTCAGTTCAAGTCGGAAATACTGCTGGTAGCTATGTGCGCCCTAAAACAAACATCCAATGGTAAGTATTTCTGAGCGTTACTCTGCTTTCATGATACTCTCGATGCGCTTCTCCTGAACTCTCTTCTTGAGACCAACCCAGATGGGCAATCCAAAGACAAACGTAGCAGAGATATATGCGGCCTATTGGCGTCAGCGTGACAGGCAAACGACTACGCGTATCCGTGCTCACCGCGACAAATGGCCCCTTGACGTAACGCTGGCAAAGATACCATGTGTAAAAGCATTCTAAGCCATGCATGATTGCGACGGCTTGGATAATACTCCTCGTGGACGGCTGGAAACCAACCACACTGACAACAGCGCGCGCAGGTGTAAATAAAATATTTGCAACGTTAACTGGTATGAGGGGCGATGGAGTTCCTTCAGGCGGTGCCAAACTGAAATACACGGCGCCAACTTGAACAAGGCAGCTAAGGACAATGAGGGACTTGGATGGAAAGCGGAACGACGTTATCTTGGGAGATTGAAGCTAGGTTTCAAGCGGTAGACGCGGTAAGTCGGGTAGACTTGATATCTTAACGAACGCAGGACATGAACCCACCATCCCAAGCGCTTCTTGCGCGTCGGCTTTCATGGCAAGCAGTCTCGGCTTGACCTCCTCATAACCAGCAAGTGGTGGGTCAAATTTGACGTGAACCGAGCCAACGCCGCCGTTCTTGAGCGAGTATGCAAGGTTCATGCCCTATTTATTACACGACGACGTGTCATGCGAATTTGACTCGACCATGGGAGACGTGTCATAATTTACCTTGCAGTCGATAGATTTCATCTCAGCGGAGCTCACATTCCCAGGGACCTTGCCAAAGTGTTTGACATACGCGACAAGGGTGTCTGGATGGTTCGTCATGTACATGCAGAGGAAGGTGGACTTGGAGGCCACTGGATCCGACATGGCCTTTCCGCGCAGAACTGTGACGACAGTCAAGTGAGATGCAATTATGGGGATGGGGGGACGACGGGAGATAAGTGAGACGTGTCGCATACGGACTAACCGCAACACGTGACTCCATCTCCGAGCGGAGTTTGAACAATTTAGGCCTCCCAAACTGGGAGTACATCGTCACCGGGGACATCGTCGAAGGCGCCTTTGAAAGGTCAAGACCGGTCAAGAGTGAGTTTCCCCTGGCTCTTGATGGCGATCGTTCCCGGTTGACCCCTTTTTTCTCGTTAGTGGCTACACATACCATCAATCACTGCCAACTGGGCAACGAGTCGCCATGAAGTACATCTCCAAAGCCGTCATTCACATGACCAAGACCAAGACCCGGGTGCAGCGCGAGGTCGAGTACGTGCATGCGCTTCGGCATGCACATATCATCAAGCTGTACGTGTTCCCATCCGTATCACATCCCCGAGGCGCCCATTGACAATGTGATTTATGACGCACGCACCGCGCACGCAGATATGAAGTGGTATCCACTCCGACGGATATCATCATCGTTTTGGAATACGCCGGTGGCGAACTCTCCAACTATATCGTCAATAACGGTCGTATGCCCGAACCACGCGCACGGCGATTCTTTCAACAACTCATATCCGGTGTCGAGTACAGCCACAAACTCAAGTTCGTACATCGAGATTTAAAGCCGGAGAACGTCTTGCTTGATGATGACCTCAACGTCAAGATTGCCGATTTCGGCCTCTCGAACGAGATCAAGGATGGCGATTTTCTAAAGACGAGTTGTGGGAGTCTGAATTATTCCGCGCCGGAGGTCATTCGGGGAGGACTTTACACGGGTCCGGAGATCGATGTTTGGAGCTGTGGAGTTATTCTTTATGTCATGCTCTGTGGAAGACTTCCATTCGAGGATGACGACGTCCAAACCCTCGTATGTCCGCTTTTGCTCCCTC
>JBBPRQ010000502.1:0-24336 GCA_038093095.1 Boletus insuetus | reverse complement strand
GGAAGCGTGGCGAAGAAGGCGACTCGGAAACCAGCATTTCGTTCGTCCTTCCCTTGTGCGCACCTGCGGTCGGCAAGAACCATGGTCATTCATCTTCGGCTCCTATGCCGCCGCCTCGCCAGACTATCCAGATCCCGTCGGTTTACATGCCATCTTGCCCTTCGTCACCATCACTGGTGCCGACGATCAACCAGAGAGCATCGTATCCGGATAGGGGATCAAGTTCGTCTTCTCAGTTCGATTTCGTGACTTCGAATACTGCTATATCCCGGCAGCAATATTCTCCGTCGGAAGTGTTGCCAGCAGTAAGTCGTTTGAGTGGCTTTGAATGGACGGTCCCCTCATCGCTTTGGATAGGCCAATGGTCTTTATAACGGAAAGTACCCAGTGTTCCGCCCTCTCACTGACTCGCTCTTGTCACGGTCGAGTCGGGATGGTCTCGCGAGGGAGCCATCCTCATCCATCACGGAGGGCTCAATTACCCATGTCACCCACTCTGCAGTTGGTCCCGCTTCTGTGGGTCTATCTGGACCCCCTCTGTCTGTAGTTCAGGGAGTGTTCGCACATCCGACATACTATCATCCGTACCTGCCACTGTCACGGTCGAGTCGGAACGGTCTTGGGACTGAACCATCTTCGTCTTCCCACCAGGCCAGCACGGAGGGCCCAAGTACTTATGTCGCTTCAGTGGGTCCATCTGGACCCCCTCCATCCGTAACTCAGCGAGCAATTGCACACTACCCAGCTGCATCGACTCTGCATCCAGTCGAGTCCGCGGGTCAAAACGTTCCCCGAGGCACGTCGGAGTTACAGGATGGTGCGTTCAGCCAGCAGCAGGCGATCAATGCGGCCTCACGTTCTTTGGGGTACGAAACAAAGCATCCTCCGGGGTGGTACGACGTCACCCTCGGCCCGCTCGGTTCACAGGCAGTGGAGGCGTCCCTCTACGGAGGTCCGGGGCCGTTGAACGGATCATGGGGAAACCACACCCAGATGCTTGTGGGCGATGAATTCGACATGAGCGCCATTCCACCCGTCCAATATGGTCCTCGCGACGACATCTTGGCACCGGCACCATCTGGAACTTTCAACGTTGGATACACGCCTGGCCCTTATGATCCTATGGTGATAGAAGCGAGTCAACACTCGTCCGACTCACAGAACCAAGACGTATTTGAGCAGCTGTTCAATTTCGAAAACATGCTCATGGCGCACCACGGATATTAGACCTCCGAACCAATGTACTAGCCCGCTACGCCCTGGATCACACGTGTATGCAGGAGCGTCATGATACCGCATCTATTTTATCCTCATAGCAGTGCGAGCTCTAGACGTGGTCGTTGTCGTTGGCACTTGGGGAGTTCATCTCGTATATTTAAGGCATGGATGTACTGTACATGAATCAAACGTTCTCTCGGTCTACTGACTCGGATCAACCACGTTCAGGACTTGGCCAGGGGGCGATGACGATGGATGATCGATGGGAGATGAT
The DNA here is from genome assembly GCA_038093095.1 of Boletus insuetus. NCBI lineage: Eukaryota > Fungi > Basidiomycota > Agaricomycetes > Boletales > Boletaceae > Boletus > Boletus insuetus. Next base: position 22,844 of record JBBPRQ010000502.1, on the reverse strand, counting down.
GGATGTCGAATTGACATGCGCGTCCGTCCGTCGGTACATATGAACAGCCAACGATACAGACGCCAATGATGATGTGCTGCGCCTCACGGTGCGAGTAACATGTCCCTTGGAGTGGTCGATCAATAGGCATGTATATTAATGGGCGATAGGTAGTGGGTGGACGATGTGCGTGCAGGGTCGTCTGGTCGTGCATAGGGCATTTGCGTGAGCCGTTTATTTTTTCGGTCCCTAGTCTGGACGACCGGGCAACGCCGTGTATTTCATATCTTAATGACACGAAAGGGAGAAGGATGGTCGAACCTGCCCACGACTTCGAATCATGGGTATCATAGGCTGTGTTCAGGGAAGAAGGGGAAGAGGGCGCCGGAGCGTCGCGAGTGGGGTCAGATGCCGTCCATTCGAAGCGCTGAGAATCGTGCACCGTGTGACTCGCCTGACTCGGCGTCAGACCGCCGTCTCATCTCACACGCCAACGAAACGCAACTGACTCCCGAATATTCGCGACATGTTTTACGACCCCGCTAAGCTGGGGTGCCGTCTGGTTTTTTTTTGGGGGGACGGACATGGTGCGGCGAGATGTCATGGAAGGCGGGCCGCGCAGTCCTCGGCTGAGAAAAAAAAAGTGTTGAGTGAAACGTGTTTACATGCATTGGCGGTTAGATATGAACCATATGATCTCCGTTGGACTTGCCACCACGCACTGGCTCGGTAGTCGTAGTTGATCATGATGAAACGGATCATCTGAGCTGAGTCATGTGGCTGTTATGAGGTGAGTGCAATCCATTGACGTACCTGTTAGTATTGAGTGAGTGATCTCGGGGGTCGTCGGACATGGTGAATGGAGTGTCTGTCTTTGTGGAGCGGGCATGGGATGGGGGCTCCATGATCGACGACCAACTGGTGGCACGTATCGTCCATGCGGCTGGAGAGCTAAAAACTTACAGGCGTGGCATGCCATGCCACATGCTGTGCGGTGCGAGTCTGGATTCTTGGGCGCATCAATTCGTGGCGTGTCGCTAGCACGGATCAAGGACTTCTCTCGCTTGTGGAGATAAGTAGAACGTTGGCATCGCTGGACTGGTGCATGGATAAGTTCTGTGTCTTTGTTAGCACGCACCTTTCGAAGCTGAACACGCGAAGCTGACCCCGCAGATATCTTACGACTGTACCCTGGTCGATGGTTGATTCATGGAAGACAAGGCTGTCCATAAGAGGCAATGACAAACGAATGACTTTATATGGTAAGACAAGCGAACGACCGAAACGGGACAGAACTGGTTTGGGTTAAAAAGCAAGGGGAGAACAATAAACGCCCCCTTGTTTCTCTTCTTCGCTATTGTTTTATTGTAATCTCAGATGGCCCCTTCACGAACCCGCTACTACTCCATCGGCCGTCGTCTCTCCGCTCATACTTGTACGCTCGACTCTTTTCTCTCGATACTTGTATCTCTCTGACACCCGAACAGCCGATCTCATCAAACCAGGCATTTATGGCGCTTCGCCCTCTCCACGCTCTGTCACGTTTGCACCCAACGTCACTCCAACCACCTACAAAGAGACCGACGATTTCCCGCTCGACCCCAACGACGACCTCTCGCTGCTACCCGACGCACAGCTTTTCCCGCCCTCTGAGCAACCACCCAACTTGGCCCAAAAGCGACGCGCGCCTCCCGGAAAGCGCAGGTCTCTTGGCTACATCCCACGCCCACCAAATGCGTTCATGCTCTTCCGCGCAGACTTTGTTCGGCAGAAGCACGTCCCTGGTTCGATCGAGACCAACCACGGCTCCCTCTCAAAGATCATCGGCAACTGCTGGCGCTCCCTTCCTCTCGAGGAAAAACGTGTCTGGGAGATAAAGGCAAAGCAGGAAAAGGAAGCCCACTCAAAGAGATACCCCGGCTACCGCTTCAAGCCCGTTCACAACAAGAGCAAGGACAAGAAAAAGGCCAAGGCGTCCCCGACCCTCGAGGACGAACAACGCTGCGAGGAAGTCGCACAGTTACTGCTCGAGGGCATCAAGGGCGACCAGCTTGCCGCTGCCATCCGCAAGCTTGACGAGAAAAAGTTGGTTATGCCTGCTCCCCTGCCATTCTACCCCCCTCGTCGGCCCTCTTCTGTTCCTCTCCCGGACTCGCGCTTTCATCCGATCGCACTCCCTTCGGTACCCTTCTTTGCACAGACGTCTCGCTCAGCTTCACCTGTCAACAACATCTCGCGCAACGCCCGCGTGCTCATTGGCCAACGTCGCCCTTCGAGTGCGCTACCTTACTTTGGACGCACCTCGTGGGGTGTCGACGACATCCCACTGTTCCCCTCTGTCCCTGCCCCGAGCTTCTACCCTCCTCAATCTTCGCTCCAGCGTGACGAGTCGCCCCTTCCCGAAGTCAACGCGAGCCTGTTTGAACAAACGTTCAACTTTGGATTCTCGGCTGGATCCGAGGAGCCTGCTGCCACGGTGCGTCCTTGTCCGCCTTCCCCGCATGCGAATACTTATTCCTTTGCAGACCCTCAACGACATCTTTTCCAACGTTCCGCCACACGCTGCCTCCGCATCGTCTACATCGTACGTGCTGGATCACATCTCACCCCAAGACATCTCGCTTTCCTTGGACATGGGCTACTTCCCCTCATCTCAGATGGACTTTCAGCAACCCGACAGTCTCACGGGCAACACCGCCTCCTGGATGACAGCCCCGATGGCGATTCCCAGCCCCGCGCCTTCGTCGACCTATAGCGGATCTCCTGCTCGATCAGATCTCAGTCTCCCAGTCATCGCCCCACGCCCACAGCATGCTCCTGCGGGTGCCACGTTTGATATCTGGCACGATATCGCTTCCTACCACGTGCCAGAGGGTAAGCTCACACCCAGCCACGTTGGCCTGGCAACCCAACATCTCGGTCTACCTGCCGTCGCCATAGCTGGCGTGGACGCCTGTGCTAATCAACAGATGCACATCCCAGGATTCGACATGCTGTTCGAGAGTACGTTGAACGGCATGGAGGCGTTCTAGATTGGCTCTCGTCTCGCACAGCCCCATCACGTTACAGATACCCCAAGATGTGTTGCTCTTTGTTATCCCGTTGTATCACTAGATGGATTTACCCTGCGTCTTTAATCACTCGTTCACCTCTCTGGTGACTTCGTGTGTGCATACCCCATTCTATCCTGTTCCTGTTCTTGTTCTTCTTTTTTTTCTTGTCTAACGTTCTTTTCCATTCCCATCCCCCCTCTGCTGGAACATGGGTACTCCTGTCTTTCCATTCATCCACGCTTTCCATTGTAGCCCTAGTGTGAGCCGGCTGATCCTTGTTCTCGACCCCAGTGTAGCTTTTAGTTGGTAGATACCTGTACTATGTATTTAGACGATGATGATACTTATGCGATGCATGGTTGTTTTTAGCGTCGAGTGGGTTTGTGTGAAAGTGACCTCAGTCGAGAGGCCTTGTTCCACCACAGACGGGCAGTTTTACCTTGCATGTAGTCAAGCATCATGTACGATGTACATTGTACGTCGCTGTTTCGATGGGGGCATCACTGGGTCGGTCCGGCGGTACGTATTTGTTCTTTGTCAGTGCGTCGAAGGTCTCTTTTGCAACGTGACAGTCGTTGATTCGGTCGTGTTAGTACTAGGTAGGACCAGCGCGTCATCAACGAACCAACACACCGGAATCGGGTATCCGCACTCTAGATATTTATTCTTTTACCGTAGGTCACGGTCATGCTTGAAATGCGGATGCGTGCATGGTGTAGGAATCACCCGTACGTCGTTTTTCGATGTCGAGCGGAGACTGACGTTCGGATTCCATCATCCATAGATCGACTCCTACGCCGTCGAACACAGGGTGTATGTAGGGAGATGGTATCTGCTACCCATTAAACCCGAGCGTCGAAGGTCGGAGAGCTCTGAGCTCCCCCACAGCCAAGCGGATCAAGTGTTGGTGAATCGTGACGAGAGTTCCTAATAGGTGACCGGGACCGTAACTCGCCCACTCAAGCGTCCCTTCCCAATCCAGGAATTTTCAAGTATGTCGATGACCCGGTTCCACCTCTGCAATCACTGTCGGTTTGGTTTGACGCGTACGTACTTTTGCCAGTGCCCTCTTTTTTTTCCCCTTTTGGCAAAGTGCAAGTGATTGGGGGTGGCACTCATCCATCTTCCTGACCAGTAGCATCCAGTGATCGAGCTCGGTTAGATATCATGATCCGATCGCGTCCATACAAACAGGATGACAAGGATGTCCGCCGTAGGTGTTTGGAAAACGCATCATCATGACGAACGCGTGGTAGGAGCTCGTCTTGTACGTACGTACATCCCACATATCTATGCTTCCTTTCGATATCGATGGCACGTAGACGTCCAGACCTAATGGGTCACCGAACACGAGGCAAGCTCTCGCGATAAGCGGGACGTATGAAAGCACTGCAATTCTCGGCCAGCTCATTCCCTTCTCTTATCCCACTTTGACCCTGCATGTCAGACCAGAGTAAACAAGCACGCATCGAAGCACTGTTGAGAAAGTCGCTGCTGGGAGAGGAACTCGTCCATACCCAATTCCATCTTTTTTCGGCGAGATCGTCGTTATCGGGTCGTGTCGTCAAGCCTCGCGTGCTATGTGCCAATAATGTGCTCTTGGCCAAGAGCTCGACGTACTTTTTGGATCGTAGGTGGTCCTCTTTGCACAGGGTGGACAAGGGCATTCATTACACTCGCCAGTATTGAGCTCGGATATACCTCCATCCGATTCGTCGTTGGTCGATCTTGGGGACGACCGTGATGTTCCTGGCGGTGCTCCAGTCGATGAGTATGGCTATGGGAGCGACAGTGACCTCGAGGAGTGTAACGATCCTGTTCCTGTCACTGATTCCAAGCCGCAAAAGGATCGATCCACGTCCAAGGACGACGATGAGTAAAAAAAAACTCTACCTTCGTCTATTCTGATTGCCGGCTGACCAGTCTGTATGCATAGATTGTCTGATGATGGGTCTGTTAGTTCTGACATGTTCGTCATGAGCCCAGAGCAACCGAGAGGGGATGAACCTTTTGCCTCGAACAAGGACGGAGCCGGATCAGGATCTGTCGCGAGTAGCGAGACTGCCGTTCAAGAACCCGTGGGCGACGACTTGAAGAGGCACCAGATGGCCAATGCCATGCGTCTTCGGTCCTTGGGCAGTCGACACGTTCTCGTCAAAGACACTGCATTTCAAACGTGAGTATTCGGATGTGCGTTGGCGTGGCACACCTAACGTGCGACATAGGTGGTATGCCCTCTTGAATTACCTCTACACCGACAAGTTTAGCTTTTTGCCGCTGAGATCGGCGATGCCTGTTGGGCAGCTGAGTGCGCCTTGTACGAGCGCGAGCACTCCGGATGAGCCGAGGTGTTCTGCGAAGTCCATGTATCGTCTCGCCTGCAAGGTTCGTCTTGCATGAGAGATTGGAGATGCGAGACTAACACGGTACTCTAGGTCGGGTTGGATGATCTTCGTGACGAGGCTTTTCATTATTTCCGGAGCAACCTCACCGAACACAATATTCTGCAAGAACTTGCCTGCAGCCTCGTGTCGGCGTACGTTCCTTGTTTCCATTCTAGACGACGTGTACTTACACCACGTTGCATTGCCGCGCGCCGCTAGACACCCTGATCTCCTCGAGATGGAACTCGACGTGCTCTACGCGCACATTGCCTCACCGACCGTCGTAGCGGGTTTCTCAGCGCTGGCGTCCCGGATCGCGAACAAGGAATTGGCGCATGGGGCGGATATCGTCGTCGGGATTCATACGAGGCTGTTGAAGGCGTCTCCTTCTGGACCTCGACCATTGCAGATGGCACCGACGGGGCTGGGGACGCGGTGTGCTGCGTGTGCGGGGTCTGCAGAACATGAAGAGGGAAAGCCTGATGAACGCGCGGGTGCGAGTGGGAGTGTAGGCGTGGGCGAAGCGAAAAGTGAAGATTGGCGTGAGAGGACGGAGGTTGTCCATGATCCAGGTCCCACACCCGCGCCCGTACCTGCGTCTGTGTCTGTGTTTGCGTCTGCGCTGTCGGGTGTAACAGCGCGATCGGGCCCCCCTCCTAGCAAAGGGCCCAATATTGTTTGCGAGCCACCTCCTGCTCCGTCTAATGGAAAAGAAGGATCGTTTGGTAAGGGTAAGTCGGCGAGTCAAGCGTCCAAGACGGATGGCATGGCACGGGCACGGGTACCAGTATCGGGAGGGTTTACGTTCGGTCAGGCCAAGGGTAAAGGCTAAAGGTGCGTCTACGTCTTGATCTCCGTCGTGTCTCTGGTTTGTTTCGCTCGGTGCTCAGGGCTCAGGGCTCAAAAACTCTGTGTGACAGGTGGATGGAAATTGGACTCGAGCCTGGGTGTAGTCCGAGTGGGTGTTTTGTTCCGGTGACTTGGATTCAAACCTGTTGTACTATAGAGTGAACACGATGACGATGTGTGTCGCTGCCAAGAGAGAGCAGAACAGGGTAGCGAATACTAGCGCTCCGTGCCTCGACTTTTGTATACTCAGGATCAGAACTTGAACGTGCCCGAAGTGATTCAGACAACCAACACACTCATCATAGCGATGATCCACTGTATTACACTTCCTTGTTTGACAGGTATCATCGTCATGGATCAGCATGAATCCAGATACGCATTCACTAAGGAGATTCTCGAGCATTACGCGCCACGTTGTCCTATGACTCAACGTTGAGGTGATACATGACCGCAAGCTATGCAATTACCTCGCACATTGTGTTGAAGTGAAGTGTCAGAGTACATTCGTCGTTAGCACGGTTGTCCAGCTTTCCATAGTATGATGACACGGGAAATTACACGCGACACGTCTACACTGATACCAGGTCTGTCGACCAAAAACAAAAAATCACCGGTCGTCACCAAAATCACCATCAATTGGTGTCATGACCTGTATCAGCCGAATAGATAAGTAACCCATGAGAGAGTGGTAATGACTTACTCGTTTCAAACCACCCTTGAACCTTCTCTCGAGCGACTTGACGTGAACGCATTTCGGCTTCTTCCTCCTGTTTCTGAAGTAACACATCGAAGGTTGTTCCGGGTGGGTAACCCCCGATAAACATAGAGAAAGCAAAGGCAGTATCGATAGCCCGACACTGTGCTAACTCCGTGCGCGTCTGATGGATTCCACGGCGACGTACAGTTCTCGGAGGCACGTGATCAGTGACAATTGGGTCGCCCGGTTCAACATCGTCACCGTCTTCGAGGATAGAGGATGGTGTGTTAAGTGGAATCTTGGAATAAGTCTCGTGGCGCTCCTTTAGCAAATTCTGGATGTCTGCGGTGGCCCAACGTTGGATAACAGCGACCCCATACATGTAATCGAGGAGTATGCTCGGAGGTGCGTCCTGAACAGTCCAGTCGACTCGGACATCCCACTGCGGAACAGGGACCAGGCCCTCCCACGGTTGAAAGTGTTGGATTGTGGTGCGCGAAGCGGGTATATCGCCAGGCTCTACCCTTGGGATGTCAGCGGGGCGTAGGGCAAAGTTGGGAGTCTACTAGTAGAAAGGCAGTCACTTCGTACCGGAAGGCAATAACTAAGACAATTCACGTACCTTCAAAAATGCACTCTCTCCCAAACCAAATCGACCATGAAGATCGGGGCTCAGCAACATCCCATTCTCGGTAGAATCAATCTCGATGTTATCGTAGACTTGCACATCCTCATACAAACGCCTACGACCCGAAATGACAAGGCGGATGTACTAGCAAATATATATATAGGAGCTAAGTATACATCTGCAACAAGATTGAGCACAATACCTCATCGCCTTTGGAATGTGGGATAATGTGAGCTGCATGGCATTTGAAGCCTGGAGTGTCCGTGATCACACAATTGTGATCACGCTGAGCAACGTCGTGACGAAAAGTGGTGCGACGTGGAGTAGTAGCAGATGTAGTGATGCGGTCAGCTAGCCCACTGGGATCGACGAGATGGTAGCGTCCTGTTTGAATGCACCCTGTCAGTCAAGGATGGTTGGAGACATGAGGGGGTTACCGTCAGGGAAGAAATAATAACTTTCGGTATCGGTGACCAAGAGAGTGTCGTAATTAACGATGTTGCCATCAGGAGCATCAAAGAGATCACCTTTGGCACCGAGAACAACAAAGGCAACAAAGCGAAGCCACTTGAGAGGCCGACACGAGAGCCTCTCAATATCCTGCAGCGGTATTTCTAATCCACGGATCCATTCACCGCTATCTTCTCTGCGGACGTGGGTGTGAGAAATGGCGTCGGAGTGTGGAAATTCACTTGACTCAAGTTTAGCTGCGAGCATGAAGATGAACTTCTTGACATGATAACGCATGGTGTGGCCCAGAAGATTATCAACTGGCATATGCATGTTTCGAACAGGTTAACTCGAAATTTAAATTCGAAAAGAGTTTGGTTCAATGGCGACAACCGACTGGCAGTACCCGGCTCTAACTTTGAATACTACACCTCCACCTCCACTGGCACCATTTCCTTTTGCCAAGGCTCCTCTATATAATCCGTGTCGAGGCAACAACCCTAGAGCTTATGGCCGAGATATTGACAAGTGTGTAGTGGGGGACGTTCTCCCCAATCCTACAAGTACGTCGTATCATACGCGTCATTTTTATGAGATCTCACCCAGTCTTATGCCTTTCATGCCTCTTCGCCGTTCGTGACGAAAAATGTGGCACGTCCACGCTAGATTATTCTGTTATTCACGTGGTAGATCATACTACTATGTGCCACCATTGATGGCAGGTACTAGGGCCACTTGTATCGATGGAGATGATCACTGAGTGCCTGCCAAGCAGGGGTGGTGGGGATTGTGCGGACACGGACGCGTCGGCGTCGGTGGCACAGGCTCAGTAGTCGGACTCGAGCATGGACCGAGGCGGGGAGAGGAGGTCTACATGAACGCTCAAGTGGCTGTGTACTTGGGAGATTTGACAAGTGCCACTACAATGGCATAACAAAAGAACTTGGTTACTTGAAGGAGGCTATACAGCATAATGAAAGCACCGCGCCTCTCAGCCAGCTCGTCCCATCCCATCTCACTCCCACATGCCAGACCCGAGAACACAAGCGCGTATCAAGGAATTTATGAGAAAATCTTTTCTGGGAGAGGAGCTCGTCGATACCCAGTTTCATCTTTTTTCTGCAAGATCTCCGTCAGCGGGTCGCGTTCTCAAGCCTCGCGTTCTTTGTGCCAACAATGTGCTTCTAGCCAAGAGCTCCAAGTACTTTTTGGACCGTGAGTGGATCCTTTTTATAAAACAGGGATGAGTGTTTTGTGTTCAAATCAGTGGCTCCAGTGTTGAGCACAGATATCCATCCGTCCCATCCATCATTGGCCGACCTCGCGGGTGACCACGACATTCCTGGTAGTGCTACAGTCGACGAGTATGGCTATGAGAGCGACAGCGATCTCGATGAATGTAACGACTCTATTCAAGTCACACGTCCAGAAGCGCAGAAAGACCGGTCCGCGTCCAAGGACGACAAGTAAAAAGTCCATCACTGTCTATTTTGATCGTCAACTGACCAGTCTGCATGCATAGATTGTATGATGATGGTCCTGGATCGGTTCGCTCTGACATGGTCGTGAGTCGTCCAGAGCAGCCGAGAGAGGAGGCATCGTTTGCCGTGAACCAGGATGGAGCCAGATCAATAGCGAGCAGCGAGACCGCAATTCAGGAACACGCGGGTGACGGCTTGAAGGAATTGGCAATGAGAAACCAGACGGCCATGCGTCTGCGGTCCTTGGCAAGTCGACACGTCTTCGTCAAAGATACTGCGTTCCAGACGTGAGTTCGCGTCCTTTTACTTTGTTTTCGTTCGTGACGTCTGGATGGGTGACGTTTCATCGGATCCTGTAGATGGTATACCCTCTTGAATTATCTTCACACCGACAAGCTCAACTTTTTACCGCTGAGATCGACCACGTCTGGTGGGCACCCTCGCACATCCTCGACGAGCTCACTCGATGAACCGAGGTGCTCTGCAAAATCCATGTATCGACTCGCCTGCAAGGTTCGTATGCCTGGCCATGGTCATGAGATTGCAATTGCAAGCTAACAAGGTGGTTTAGGTCGGGTTGGATCGTCTTCGCGACGAGGCATTTGCTTACATTCGAAGCAACCTCACGGAGCACAACATCATACAGGAGCTTTCCTGCAGCCTCCTCTCCACGTGTGTCTCATTGCCAATCAATCCTGGACGTCGCATACTCACCACTGCACACTGCTAGACACCCAGATCTCCTCAAAATCGAGCTCGACGTGCTATACGCGCACATCGCCTCCCCTCCCGTCGTAGCACATTTCCCGGAGTTGGCGCAACGCATCGCTAACAAGGAACTGGCGCATGGGGCGGATATCGTCATCTGGATTCATACGGAACTATTGAAGGTGTCTCCTTCTCGATCTGGACCGTGGCAAATAGCACCGTCGACGCTCGGTCTTCGGAATGCGGAGTCTGCAGGACCTTCCGACGGAGCGGAACGCGCGGCCGCGAGCGCAGGTGATACATCCAAGGGTAAGGTCAACGGTGAAGGTGGAAATCAGAGGAAGAGCGTCCCCTGTGACCCAGCTCCCGTGCCTGCGTTTGCACCGCCGGGTGTGAATGTGGGACCGGTTCCGCTGCCTAGCTTTTCGTCGATTGAAGTACCCAAGTTCTCCTTCGGCCCATCTCCTGCTCCATGCCCCCCCGACGACCTGGCATCAAAATTAGCATCGGTGTGGGGTCAACCGTCCCAAGCGACGACCTCTTCAAGTGGAGACAAGGAGGGGGTTGCCTGCGACCCACCTCCTGCTCAATGGTCCGTGCCACCACCCCCGAAGGCATCAGACCCGGCGTCAATATTTACATCGATGTGGGGTCAACCATCCCAAGCGACGACCTCGTCGAGTGAAGGCAAGGCAGGCTTTTTTTCCTTCGACCGACCTCCTGCTCCAAGACCCACAGCCGCATCATTCTTTGAGAAAGCGGGACCGTCCCCATCTAGTGGGGAACACAAGACAGGGCCAGAAGAATCAGAAGCGGTACCACGAGCAAGTTTTTTGTTCGGTCAGGGACCGATCTTGATGGTCAATGCCCCATCTGCGGGACCCAAGCCGTTTACTTTTGGCTCGCGATCCTAGAGGTGCATTCTTTGGTCCATCTCTCGTGCTTTTCTAGGCGGTGCTCACATGCAGACTCGGCGGAGGAAAGTGTGACAGGTACCGCGGAATGGGCCCACCGAGAGTTGGAATGGTAGGGTTCAAGTAGTGGGCGTCGTTTTTGAGTACCAAAGTTGTTGTACTGTTGTACTATAGACTGAACACGATGACTCGCGTACACGCAGCGGTAGCGATCTGTGTTTCAATTGAATGCGTATTAGCTGGATATCTCGGAGTCCATGCTACCCACACTCAAACAACACATGTTGGTCACTCGCAACACCAACATTGGCAACAACCCGACAGCAGCGAACACGAACCAGGGCATAGGGAACGGGTGACGCTGGAAGGTTTGTGCAGCGATGGTACCAACACGACAACAACCATTTGCGATCGTAGGTGATGCCAAATATCCAAGGTCGCCGCGCCTCAACCGAAATCCAATCTTCCGTTTGGAGGGCGACGTTTTCACGTTCTGGAATGAAGAGTGCATGTGGAAGTGCCACCAGCTTACGGCGAGGGTTATCGACCTTCGAGTTGGTAGTAAGTCGTTGTCTGGTCACCAGACTAGGCAAGTCACCGCGTCCTTGTCCAGTATGCTGATGTCTCCACTACCTCTACACTGTGACTGAAAAGATCTCAAGCCTCGGCGTGCTAGGACGGATGGAAATGGGCGGCTCAGGCATGGCATAAACGAAGTTCGAACGATGACTCGGAAGGTCAGCAACAAAAGCGGTCTGGAATCTGGATGCATGCAAAGAGGACTCGGATCGCTGGCGAGAAGAAACATTGGAGCCAGGGACGTGACGAGGTATACTGTCTCCAAGTGAATCGATGCAGGGAATACCTACGGGCCCGACGGCATATATTGTGAGCCTGAAATCTGCGGCACCGATTTTCACGCATGGTTACAGAATCTTCCGGGTCAGAATTAAGCCTAGGCTTTGTACGTCCAATCACTCTTCCTTTCGCATGGACTACGAGATCGCGATTGGCGACACTGGTACAGATGCTCACTAAGTTTAGCTGCTGTGAAGCGGATGATCTATAAAATGGCAGCATGGGAAGTTTCACCATATATGTTTGAACGCGCATCGTCATGGGACCTCGGCATATCACTGGGCGTAGGTTCTCTAATTCTTCATTTGGGTATCGGTGGGTCACAGGTCTCACAGATCTAGGTCACTGGATACGGGGTAGTTTGGGTAACCATTGGCCCTTGCTAGGAGCAAGCGCCCATGATAAGGGACCCATGAAAGCACCACGATTCTCAGCCAGCCGGACTTCCTAACCCCCTTGGCATGTTACATCCAAGCAAACAAGAGCGTATCGAAGAACTTTTGAGAAAGTCTTTACTGGGAGAGGAGCTCATCAATACCCAGTTTCATCTCTTCTCCGCAAGATCTACACCATCGGGTCGAGTCCTGAAGCCTCGCGTCCTTTGTACAAACAACGTTCTCTTAGCCAAGAGCTCGAAATACTTTGTGGATTGTAGGTGATCTCCTTGCAAAGTGCGGATATTGGACTCACTGGCGGGATCTAGTACTGAGCTCGGATATAAATCCATCCGATCCTTCGTTGGTCGACCTCGCGGATGACCATGACATTCCAAGCAATGCCCGCATTGATGAGTATGGCTATGGAAGCGACAGTGATCTCGATGATTGTAACGATCCCGTTCCTGCCACATGCCCCGAGGTGCCAAAGGACCGTTCTGGGTCCAAGGATGACGACGAGTAAGTCCTTCGTCATCTATTTCGAATGCCGGCTGATCTACCTGCATAGATTGTCCGATGATGAGTCTGAATCAGTTAGCTCCGATATGTTCGTCATGAGTCCGGAGCAGCCGAGAGAGGATGGACCTTTTGCTAGTATAAACCAGGACGTTGATGGATCAATAGCGAGCAGCGAAACTGCTGTTCAGAACACTGCCGATAACAAAACATGGAAGAATCAGGCCGCCATGCGTCTGCGGTCCTTGGGAAGTCGTCAGGTCCTTGTCAAGGATACTGCGTTTCAGACGTGAGCTTGCATTGGCATCTTATTTCTGTCTGATTGGATAACATTGGACGTTTAGATGGTATACCCTCTTGAATTATCTCTACACCGACCAGTTCAACTTCTTGCCGCTCAGTTCAGCGACGCCTGGTGGACAGCCTCGCGAATCTTCGATGAACTCCCTCGATGGGCCGAGGTGTTCTGCGAAATCCATGTATCGTCTCGCCTGCAAGGTTTGTGTACCCAGTTACACTCGTGAGATAAGAGTCGCGAGCTAATACGGCGCTCTAGGTCGGGATGGAAGACCTTCGTGACGAGGCTTTTTCTTACATACGGAGCAACCTTACCGAATACAACATTCTAAAAGAGCTTTCGTGCAGCCTTGTATCGACGTGTGTTCTCGTCTACTTTCGATTCGTGATCTGGTTTGCTCATCTTGCCGTAGACATCCCGAGCTACTCGAGATGGAACTCGACGTGTTATACTCCCACATTTCATCTTCTCCTGTCGTAGCAGGATTCCCTGTCCTCGCACAACGCATCGCTAACAAGGAACTTCCTCACGGAGCCGATATCATCATCGGAATTCATACGCGACTCTTGAAGGAATCTCGTCCTTTACCCTGGAGACCAGCGCGATCAGTGCGTTTTTCTGTGCCGCCAGCCCCAGCCGCGGGAGACGACAGCGCTCGTGATGCACCTGAAATGGAGGGTGAAGATGAAATTGGAGTAACTGATGTAGCCCGGCGAGATACCTCCTCGGACTCCACGTTCGCTCGCTGGGTCCGGGGAAGTAGCTCCATTGCCAGCGTACCGTGCCTACCCGCGACGGATAAGGTAATGCCAGCTGCTACTTTGAATAAAGGACCAAAGGGGAGAGGGGGGAAGAAGGCAACGGTGCCATCTTCTTCACTAAGAGCAGCGTCAGCCATAGCAGAGAAAGGAGCAGTACAGGAACAGAGTGAGGCTTTTTCGTTCGGGGAGCCGGTGAGCTTTCATGGATCATCAAATTCGGGAGGTTGCACACTTCTGATTGCTATTCATTCGGGACTAAATTTCAGGCGGAAATACCCCCGGAGAATCTGGATGGCTGGTACTAAACGATGGTTCCATTCTCAAACCTGGTTCACGATTGGATGGTGATGATAATGAGTGATTAATAAAACGACGCAGAAATGGAAGCGACAGAAAGAGGCTAGGTTCTCCTGATAGCGTCAGATCAGTTGCCACGGCTGTTTGTCGCGGACTCGTATACTTTGTTTCGTTATGCCGCCGAGTATAAGCGCATCTGCATGGTCAGAAACGGCTGACATACTACGACTAGTTGAATTTTACCTGGTCTCATCAACACGGTGGATCGTTCGAACGTTTGCCATCCACTACGGCACAGTTTTTCTGCAAGGATAGGCCTAATTGAGTTTCCAATGAGCCTATTGCCATGCATCCTTTCGGAGGTGACCCTGTTCGCATTGGACATCTGTGTCGTATCTTTGAATTACTGAATTGAAGCGCAAGTCGTGGAGAGGGCCGATCAGTGCCACTTACCGGCTCAAGTTGTGACGATGAACGTCACTAATATTGTGTTGTCCGTTAATATGGAAGAATTCGTAGGACCGTGACCAAGCCGTGACCGCGAGATAGGGGTCCTGATTTTCATACTCCGCCGTTTCTCACACCGTCATGGTCACTTGCGAAATCCGAATGATAATCAATGGATCCGTGGATAGGAAGTTCCACTGCAGGATATCGAGAGGCTCTCTCTTCGGCCTCTCAAGTGGCTTCGCTTTGTTGCCTTTGCTGTTCTTGGTGCCAAAGGTCATCTCTTTGATGCTCCTGATGGCAACATCGTCAACTACGACACTGTCTCGGTCACCGACCTTGCCGAAAGTTATTACTTCTTCCCTGACGGTAACCCCCTCACGTCTCCAGCCATCCTTTACTGACAAAGTGCATTCAAACAGGACGCCATCATCTCGTCGATTCCAGTGGGCTAGCTGACCACATCACTTCATCTGTTTCTACCCTATGTCGCTCCATTTTTCGTGACGACGTTGGTCAGCGTGATGACGATTGTTGTGTGATCACGGGAACCGAAGCCGAGTTCTGCCATGCTGCTCACATTATCCCACATTCCAAAGGCGATCAGGTATTTGTTGCAGATGTATACCTGACTCTCATAATTTTTTTGGCTAGTACATCCGTTTCGTCATTTCGGACCGTAGGGGTTTATATGAGGATCAGCAAGTCGACCTTCGAAGTGACCTCAATATTAATTCTCCTGAGAACGGGATGTTTCTAAACACCGGTCTTCATAGTCGATTTGGCCAGGGAGCGAGCGCATTTTTGAAGTGACTCCTTCGAGACTCCCAACTTTGCCCTAGACTCCGCTGACATCCCAAGGGTGGAGCCTGGCGAAATACCCGCTTCGCGCATGACAATCCAACACCTAAAACCATGGCAGGGCATGTACCCCATTCAGCAGTGGGATGTCCGAGTCGACTAGACTGTTCAGGACGCACCTCCGATCATACTCCTCGATTACATGTATGGGGTCGCTGTTATCCAACGTTGGGCCACCGCAGACATCCGAAATTTGCTGATGGAGCGGCACGAGACTTATTCCAAGATTCCACCTAACACACCATCCTCTATCCCCGAAGACGATGACGATGCTGAACAGGGCGACCCAATTGTTACTGATTATGTGCCTCCGAGAACTGTACGTCGCCGTGGAATCCATCAGACGCGCACGGAGTTAGCACAGTGTCGGGCTATCGATACTGCCTTTGCTTTCTCTATGTTTATCAGGGGTTACCCACCTGGAACAACCTTCGATATGTTACTTCAGAAACAGGAGGAAGAAGCCGAAATGCGTTCACGTCAAGTCGCTCGAGAGAAGGTTCAAGGGTGGTTGGAAACGAGTGAGTTCATTACCACAGTCTCATGGGTTATTTATCTATTCGAAGCTGACACAGATCATGACACCAATTGATGGTGATTTTTGTGATGTGGTGGTTTTTGTTTCTTGGTCGATGGCTGTACCAGTCCAAGTATTGGCGTGAGTATGTCGCATGTAGTGTCCCCTGTCGTCATACTATAGGAAGTCGAACAATCGTGCTCATTCGGCACAATGATGAATGTACCATGTAGCCCGTGGTGAGCAAGAAATTATGTTTAGGTTGCCAAGAACGACAGTCACGGGATAGACGAGACCTGACTATTTGGGATTGCAGCACATACCGGCGCTGGCATAGTTGGCCCTTGTTGCATGTCATATGGCTGCGACGACAATGAAGACACGTGTGGTTGACTTTTCGTCCCTTGGTCGTTTTCAAATTCTTGCTACCTGCCACATCGTCATCGTCGGACTGGTCGTTTGCGGCCTGTGACAACATCATTGCATAAGGATGCGTCGAGTAATTTACCATGGAGAGACGAGCTAATTTATTAGACTGGACGAGGCTATAAAATGGGAGGAGTTCGGATATGTAGATCTAGTGTGATTCCCCACCTCAAACAACCTCGCTGACGGTGTCTTACACTCAGACACCGACCAACTATGCAGTTGCCACCGTTGCACTTAGTCGGAAAACGAGATTGCATATGTCAGATTTACATCTTGACCAAAAGTAAGCAGGGAAATAGTAATAGCACGTGGGCATAGAGTGTATAACACAACCAACTCAAACCACAGTGATCCTTGTTGTATTCTACTGGGTGGTTTATGACCCAACCAGTCCCAAATCAACGTTCTCTCTGAATTACTGCAGGCGATCAACAGGTGGATCGGAGATGAGATTTACATTCTTGGCAAATTTCTTGGGATAGTGCTTCCGAGTTGTATAATTAATGCAGGTCATCCACCAGTCATCACCATCAATTGGTGTCATGACCTGTATCAGCTTCGAATGGATAAATAAACTCCACCGAGATCAGACCCATGAGACAGTGCCAATGACTCACTCGTTTCCAACCACCCTTGAACCTTCTCTCGAGCGACTTGACGTGAACGCGTTTCAGCTTCTTCCTCCTGTTTCTGAAGTAACACATCGAAGGTTGTTCCAGGTGGGTAACCCCCGAAAAGCATAGAGAAAGCAAAGGCAGTATCGATGGCCCGACAATGTGCTGACTCCGTGCGCGTCTGATGGATTCCACGGTGACGTACAGTTCTCGGAGGCACGTAATTAGGGTCACCCGATTCAACATCGTCACCGTCCTCAGGGATAGAGGATGGTGTGTTAGGTGGAATCTTGGAATAAGTCTCTTGGCGCTGCTTTAGCAAATTCTGGATGTCTGCGGTGGCCCAACGTTGGATAACTGCGACCCCATACATGTAATCGAGGAGTATGCTTGGAGGAGCAACCTGAACACCCCAGTCAGCTCGGACATCCCACTGCCGAACGGGGTCCCGGCCCTCCCATGGATCAATGTGTTGGATTGTGGTACGCGAAGCGGGTGTTGCGCCAGGCTCCACCCTTGGGATGTCAGCGGGATCTAGGGCAAAGTTGGGAGTCTAGAAAAAGTAGTTACTTCGTATCAGA
Organism: Boletus insuetus; assembly: GCA_038093095.1. Classification (NCBI taxonomy): domain Eukaryota; kingdom Fungi; phylum Basidiomycota; class Agaricomycetes; order Boletales; family Boletaceae; genus Boletus; species Boletus insuetus. Next base: position 5,145 of record JBBPRQ010000502.1, on the reverse strand, counting down.
AGGCAATAACCAAGACGATTCACATACCTTCAAAAATGCACTCGCTCCCAGGCCAAATCGACTATGAAGTTCGGTGTTGAGAAATATCCCGTTCTCAGGAGAATCAATACTGAGGTCACTTCGAAGGTCGACTTGCTGATCCTCATATAAACTCCTACGGTCTGAAATGACGAAACGGATGTACTAGCAAAAAAAATTATGGGTCCCAGGTATATATCTGCAACAAATTCGACAACAATACCTGATCGCCCTTGGAATGTGGAATAATGTGAGCAGCATGGCAGTACACGCGTGCAGTTCCCCTTATCACACAACGATTGCCATCACGCTGAGCAACGTCGTGACGAAAATCGTGGCGACGTTGAGTAGAAACAGTAGTAGATGCAGTGATCTTGTCAGCTAGCCCCATGGGATCGACGAGATGGAAGCTTCCTATTTGAATGCACCTTGTCAGTAAAGGATGGCTGGAGACATGAGGGATTACCGTCAGAGAGGTAATAATAACTTTCGGCATCGGTGACCGAGACAGTGTCGTAATTGACGATGCTGCCATTAGGAGCATCGAGTAGATCACCTTTGGCACCCAGAACAGCAAAGGCAACAAAGCGAAGCCACTTGAGAGGCCGAAGAGAGAACCTCTGAATATCCTCCAGCGGGATTGCCAGTCCACGGATCCATTGATTATCATTCGGGTTTCGCAAGTAGATGGTGACCATGACGGTGTAGAGGAAACGGCGGAGTGTGAAAATTCACGACGGGCAAGGGGCTTCCGGAACCACTGGATGAACCCACCCAGTCCAAAGTACAGTACTATCCACCTACCCCCAAATCGGCGGTCACGAAATGTCACGGATCATCTGCTCAGATCTGACAGTGCTCCTGGCCCTCGAACTCACTCACCTTGTGGTCCTTTGCAGCCGCGTTGATGGTCTTGTAAGACCCGTTAGCAAGCTCCTCAACAGCAAGCTCCATCCGGGCCGCATATTCCGGGTCCCTGGTGGAAGCTCGCTGCCCTCGACGGCCTGGCATCACCACGATTCGCCAGCGACCATGCCCTGCGACCATAATCAAAGCTCCGCTTCAGCAGATGCTCGGCGAGTGACATTAGCGTGACAGCACCATCAGTCCGAGGGCGACCCGGACATCAGGCTGCACTCATTGCGTATATCTGGTGGACATGTCAATCAATGTTCTGCTCGTTTCGTTGTATTGACCTCATCCCATGCAGAACGACATGCAACCACCAGCCCTACTGACCGTCGCTCTTCCACACCTTCCGCCACCATTGCCATCAGTGATCATGAATGGTCTAGGGTATCTGCGCATGGGAAATGCATTCTTGAACGACATGGCGGCCATTGTATTTGGGATTGGGATGATCATATCAATCATATCCTGGTTTGCCGATAAGAGACATGCTTTCTTGGGACATTTTCACAGCGTCCAGACCATATTGTGGTCATGTTATAAATACAAGCGCTCCATCTACGACAGCGTCAAGGGAGGATTGCTGAGGCCCTGAACCTGTTCCTCGAGCTCCTGTGGGGACGCAGACTTGACTGTACCATTTTGTCGCTACGTTATGAAAAAACATGTTAATCCCATTGGTACACGAGAAAGAGAGGCGAATATTTGAGGGTGAGACTCGTATTTATTCTTCGCCACCAAGGTGACTCGGAGACTGATACGTCGGAGTCCGTTGAGCGCGAGTCGTGGGCCTGCGTTGACATGCGCGAGGACGCGGGAGAGATGGGATGGGGGTGGAACGAACTTGCCATGTCGACGTGGCATGCACTCGGAACCCTTGGCCTGCCCAAAGAGCGGATCTCATATAGATAGATGCTAATGACAATTCTTTCAGATTAACGCTTGTCAAAACAGGCAGAGCCAGTGAGTGCGCAAGCTCAAGGATCGGCGGAGGCAGGGCCAGAAATGACACACGGCCATGAATACCTCTGCGACTCACCGCAAGGATGCATCGGAGCAGCTCATGCGAGGTGACAGGCTACTGCGACTCGCTTATCGGATGTCATTCCAGAGGCTAGACAATACGCCAAAGGGTAGTAGACACCCACTATCAAGATGCGTCGACTACAACGGTAATACTGTATGGGCTCTGTTGGACCGTTTTCGTTATCTAACACCGTGTCAACCAGCTCCGCCTAGTCTACTGTACTCACGACTGTCGGAGGCGTTCGAACATCATGTGTGTTTCAGACTGATCCGACTTCTACTTAAACCATGAGGCCATGCGGGGCTTGCAATACCAACCTCACCATATCTTCGAGTCGCTATGCGCTTGAATTGCTCTCTCGTTTCCAGTTTCTTGTTCGTTCCTATAGTTCTCGCAGACTATCACCATGAGAAGCTCCAGCCCCGATTCCTTAGCAAGAAGGATAGTGTCCTCGGCGTCTCCCCTGTCCACTGGGCTGGTGCTTACCTGGATGAGAGCCCCGAGGCGTGTCTTTTCCGCACCATGTCTTGCTTAATCTCATCCTGCCTTGTTCCAACAGGGAGGTTACAACGCTGTCTACGGAACGTTCACCGTTCCCCGAGTTTGGGGTGACAATAGCACACAGGGTGCCGCCTTTATCTCGGTCGGTATCGGCGGCCCGGCGTGTGATGAGAGTAACCCTAGTTTCATGACCGGGATCGAAATAATATTGGCCGACATTGGGATCTCTTACACAGGTAAAGTGACATTTAAATCATGGCATCCAGTCACCGACCCTCATGTATGTCTAGGTATGGCCCAGTGGGGTACCCATGATGTCGAGGGTACCCATGTCGAATGGGTACCGCCGAAGTCGGGGTTTGAAGTCGACGTTGGAGACCGCATCCGAGCCAGCGTCACGTATTCCGGCACGATCGGTTTCGCCTTGCTCGAAAACCTCTCCAAAGGCCAGAAATGGGAGACGCACACTTCAGTTGGATCTGCGATCATCTGCCAGCAGAATGCAATGTGGAGCGTGGCAGAGCTCTACCTTAATCCCGGGAATATCACAATTCCTATTCCTAAGCTCAGTACAGTGACCTTTGTGGACGCCACGGTCAAGACTCCTCATGGGGCCTCCACGACTCGGTTGTCTGGTGGGGCGAGCATCAGAGACATCGAGTATAACAGCACGACGTTGACCAAAAGCATGGCTAAGGAAAACATTGTCCTCGTCTCATATTTGCAGTACTAGGAAGGCGAACAGACGGTGAAGAGATGGCGCAGGATGGGCAGTACTACCAATCGATTGTGTGTAAAGTATATTGGAGTCCATAGTCGTACACCTGCAATATTCTGTATTCTGCTTCGACACGAGGAGGAAGTGGTCACATACATGCCTGAGCTGCTCGAACCCTTCTGATGGATTGGGCCGACTTCGTGTGGCTTCAAGTTGTCAGTTCCTGCACACCCTTATGTTCAAGTTCCACACATCAAGAGAGCCACTAAAGCTCGTATAACATACTACCTACTATCCGATACGTACATAGATTACAATATTCTACTGTTGCAATTTTTGTGATGGCCTGAAGCACGATGGTGATGTTTACGCAGTGCCGTTCGCTCCAAATTGCGACCGCATCGCCACGCTTGTCTGTTACGGAAAGCCTGAGTTGGTCCACATGTATGACAGCAACAATGGCAGCAACGTCATGTCGCCACCACTTGCCTGGTCCCCTGACGGTCGTCGACTTTTTACTACCATCTCGAGACAAGACTCGAACGCCAGGCGTTATGATACCTCCCTTCGTGAGGTGATCACTCTTCAGGGAGAGAGGGGAGGGGAGATGGACGAAGGGAATGGATTGGCTTGGACAGGTATGATTAGTCCATCTGAATACACCCCGTCATCGAGGACGACTCAAAACGAGCCTTAGAAAAGTCAGTTGCAGTTGCAGTTGCAGCTGCACCAGGTCGACATACCAACCCATTGGACCACATCGAGACCGAATGGGGCGAAGCAGACGCATCGTATAAGTTGTATGTTGACTATTGACGATGGGGGAATGTTGCCGAGGCGCAACACGCAAGAATGGTACCATGTGGAGTCGATCGAGGCCAGTGACTGTCTCCCCGCGCGCAAGGGAAGTACATGTACTGTAGTACTGCTTCACAGCATTTGCGTCCTTGTCCTGGATCTCGGAAGCGAGTAGATCATAATCGTCCGTCCTGAACGCGGGGGGCGTCATGTCAGGTGACACAGACCATCAATGGACCATCCATAGTCGAAGTCTCTCCGACTCCAGTAGTGGAAACCAGCCTCCGTATATTACTCCTTCGGCTCTTGCTCATCTTCAGTAAGTGGTTCAGCTTTGAAGCACACGCGTCGCCGTCAGCATAATCGACAGCTCACAAACTGTGTATATTTACCTGTATCGATAAACTCTTCAGCCGCAGCCCGTTCTGCCTCAAGTTTCTCTACCGCATCTTCAGGCCCTTGAGGTTCTCCCGCTATCGCAGCAATGCCGTTAAAACGCTAAAGCGGTGTCCAGTCAACCCCAAGCCAACGACAAGTGATCAACACAGCCGATCCCTTCTCCTGAAGCTGACCTAGAGCCGGGTCAGTGGATTAGAAGTCCTGACTGGAAAGTGAAACACGATAGCATCAGCACAAGATGGCCCACAACGATTCGTCGAGAGTCCACACCTGAATCTGCTCCGGTGCACGTGGCACCCCGAATACCTCCTCTGTCTTCGACGGTCCAACGCGTGAGGTATCCTTGAAATGACTGCCCACTGAATGATTCAACTTCTTCTCCTGTTCGAAACATGCATATGCCACTTATTCATCAGCAGAGTTGATAATCTTCTCCGCACCATGGGATATCATGACAAGAAGTTCATCTTTGCTCGCAGCTAAACTTCAAGACAATACTATCCGGATAAGACCCAATGATACTTGTTGGTGTTAACCTTGCTGAATGACGGGTGGTTTCATCGGGTTCCGGAAGCCCACCGGTCCATGTATGAATTTTCACACTCCGCCGTTTCCTCTACACCGTCATGGTCACCATCTACTTGCGAAACCCGAATGATAATCAATGGATCCGTGGACTGGCAATCCCGCTGGAGGATATTCAGAGGTTCTCTCTTCGGCCTCTCAAGTGGCTTCGCTTTGTTGCCTTTGCTGTTCTTGGTGCCAAAGGTGATCT
>JBBPRQ010000501.1:0-24405 GCA_038093095.1 Boletus insuetus | reverse complement strand
CGGATAACGGATCGGATATGACGTCGGAAGTACACCAAAACAAGAGTGAGTCTATGAAGACTGCTCTCCCCCCAAGAGAACATTATGCAGATGACCTCCTGGTCATCCGGATGCTGCTAGATTGGGTTGAGCAGGTATCTGATACGTCATGAATACGGATTGCAAGGTTCAAATGCCCGGATCATATGGGTACTGCCTTGTGTATGTGAGGACAGGTTCAAGCGCGATATATGCGATTAGAAGGGGAAATATGTTCAATATCGCGCGAACGGATTCGGAGAAAGGAACCCTGGGCAATCTGTGTATACTTTGATAGGCTGGACTTCTGTTTTGTAGTAAGGGGGATGTTGTTGGCGATGGGGTACTATAGTGAAGGTCAGTATGAGTATCAAGTGTGTGAATGGTATGAAGGAGTAAGGGATCGTTCGTGGTGAACCCAGCAGATCCTGTGTCATCCATTTCCACGGACCTTGGATTGTCATCTACTGTTGAAACAGATATTATGTCAGTATAAGAGGCAAGAATTGGAATTGGATTGAGGATGGGAATGAAGATATCCGGTATTTCTTCGTCGTATATGCAGTTCTTTTTTGTCCATGCAGGACTCGGATCCTCGGACTCGTTGACCTTGTAATAGAGTGTGAGGATATGGTCGATATCCTCATAAAAAGAGTCAGTAGAATCAACCAGTAGTGTGAAGGCATCTTTTGGGGAAGAGATGGTTATGACATCATTAGAATGCTCTGGTTCACAGATTTCGTATGTCTGTGTCGGATATGGATCCTCGGATTTGTTTGTTGGTTTATAGGGTGGAGGGTTAATATCGGTTTCATCATCTAAATATGAGGGTGGGAAGGAGGGAGCACCAGGTTTCTCATATGAGATGATTGGTGTGATTATGCTCAGATACTCTGATGTGTAGATGCAGTCCGGATCTGTCCATGGGGAACACAGATCCTCGGATGCATCTATCGGATTTTGAAACGGAAGGTTAGCATTGACTATGTCATATGAGACATTATGTGGTGCCTGATCATGCACAATATACTGTGGTGTGCACGTTTCGACAATTGGTGGTGTGAATGGGTTAGTGGATACAATGCCATAGGATGGATCAGATAAGGGTGAAATTGTTTCCGAGTATTGTTGGATAGTCATATACTCAACCAGGGTGGTGTCCGAGGTATCTGACTGAGATTTGATCATGTTTTGATATGTCGGTGGTGGTTGGTATGGACATTTGTCTTCGTATCCTGGATAGCATGATAGAATGTTAGATATGAACACTAGCCAATCCGGCTCGGATGTGAATGCTTTAGGTAAGATTTTCCATAGTGTGGCATCATCGCTATATGCATATCAGATGGATACCTGTATTTTCTGTGCGTTGGTTAGTTCAATATCAGATGAAAGGGAATCGATGTGCTCTAAGAATTGAGGTAGTGACGTGACGTCACTCGCATCGAATCTAGGCACGTTAGCAGAGGTTCTAAAAGGAAGAGAAAGGAGATAACTTGGGTAAGCCATGCGAGCTGGCAGATGCAGATGCAGACAGAAAGGTCCGGATACTTTATAAAAATGGTAGTGACATTACGGGGTCAATGTTGATGTCGTTATGAGAGCTGTGTGTTATGATTCTCTCTTTTTCTTTTTGTTTTGCATCAACGACGCGTCTCGTCTTCTCTCCACGGACTTATCTCTTCTTTCTTCCATGATGACACATTCCTCTCATGTGTTCCTCCCGTCGGCATTCCGACGGTCTTCACTTACTTAGTCATCATTTCTTCCATCCATTTCTACTCTTTTCTATGCCTGCCCTCAACACTTGTATATCCAACATATATAAGTCGTAGATACTGCTCTAGCATTTCCCCACGCTTGAGCTCCTTTGTCTTCTTGTACTTCGTACAATCTATTTGCTCTTGCCTCATCCTCCGCTGGTTCTAGCCCAGCCTCCCTTGAACCCTTGAACTACTGGTCTCAGCCCAGTCCCCTTGACCTTCGACCCTCCGTTCTATAAGTCCTCGTCATACTTTTGACTCGACGCTCTTGTCCCGAAACCATTCAAAGGCTACGCTTGTTCCTACCCGGACCAAGCGTAACACTGTGCGGATGCAGCTATGACGGAAACAGATGGATCTGAAAAGAAAAGGAAGGCACTATGACGTGAGTCTTTAGTGACTTCAGAACAACTTTCTAGAACCCCTCGCGGTGGGCTCCAGTTGTAAAACAAAGACAGAGGTGCTGTCCCAAGGAAACAAGCTAAGAAGAAGGTGGGTGTGAGAAAGTCTCGTCCCAGGGGTTTAGAGGTAGTTGTATAGGGTTGAAGTTTTAACCAGGATGTGTCAAATAGTGGAAGAGATGTCCGGTGCTAATCCGGACGGGAACAGACGGAAACAGAAAAGGAAATGAATATCTGTGTCACAGAAGACTGACGGATACTTCCGGAAGGCTTTGGATGATGTACGACGACGACCAATGAGACCTTCTTTGAAGATGAACAAACAATAGCTCAAAAGGGAGATGTATTTCGGGTTCAATACAGTAGTATTTATAGTCAAGGGCATACCCTTAGACTGTTATTCAAATACACGAAAACGGATGCATGCACTAAAAAAAACTTCAAGGGTGACGAAAACTTCTTTCAAGGGGTCATACATGAAAGGGTTGGTGGCGATGTTGCATGATCCTGCAACATTCTAGACCGGTCAAGCCCTTCCAGAAACATCTGGAGTGTCCATCTATTGTAGTGCTGTGACTAACAAGTCGTAACCTGCGTATACGTCAGAAACAGGCTATATGAAGTACACCTCATGAGCAAGCATGGCGTCAGTAGTCGATCTGGTAAGTGGAACAGACACGGATTAAAATTCAGATGGAATGGATACATACAGATCACAAATGGACGGATGGATGGATGGATGGATGGATCATAGGATGCTTGAAGACGAACACCTAGTGACTGTAGAATGGTGGAATAGACGGATACGAGCACAAGGGACCACGGGTTCCTATAATGCCCAACTCTTCCCTGATGGGACCTTGCCTGTCTATGCCGCTGCCATGGAACAGTCCATCCACGGGTCTTGAGACATGATTCTCGACACACTCCATGACCATGGATTCAACGACGTCTTTCAGGGACTCCCCAGACCCTTATTCGCTCACATTCTTCAACCAATCCTTAACACACTCCCCACCAACCTACAACAATACTACTTTGACAACGACGAGAATCACCCATGGGATCAGGACACTTGGGCCCAGGATGAGGTTGATGGATCTAGGAGAGGGGAGGATGGAGGTAGTGACACAGGGACCACCTCAACTGATCGAACCGCCTCTTGCACCCCCATCCCCGTGCCACCTCCACCAACCCCAGCCTCTCACACTACTACCTCAGGACCAACTGATGGCAGCAATGGAGGAGCTAGCAGCAATACTTGCCCCTGAAATCTTCCTGAGCTCCCCATGTCCTCCGACAAGGTTTGAAACTTCCTCGCCACAATCCCCCTTCTTGGAGCCATCACCCCACCTCCTGACCATGTCATTCTCCCTATCCACGAACACCCCATCTCTCTGTCACCTGCCACAGGTTCTCGTAAACTCAAGTGGGCTAAGGCAACACTTCAGTTTGGACTCACATCCTCTGCCACATGAGCTGTGGCAAGCCCTGCTAAAAGACTGTGAAACTGTTCGCGTGCAGACACACCCTACCCCACCTCTGGTAGATATAACAAGGACGCTCAGTCATCGCCCTCGCCGACGCCTGGATCATCTCTAAATCCTATCGATGTTGACACCATCATTCTCCCTCCTCGCCGTCCCCTCACTTGCTGCTTTACCTGTCGCAAATTTGGTCATCTTCGCCCAGACTGCCCTTGCTACCAATGTCTGTTCTGCCTCACTACAGCACCTGGGCATATCCAAACCTTCTGCCCATGCTGTTGCTGTCCCATTTGTGGGGAACTTGGACATTGTGAGGAGAACTGTGTCGTTCATTGTAACCCCCAAGACAACTACAACCCAACCGATTACGAGGTGAATGAGGGAGATTGTGATTGAATGGGTGGTCTCGCAGGTGCTTCGACCGTAAATGGGGGGTAATGTTACGGTCTACAAAGGGGGTACTCTTTTTCTCCTTATATCAACTACGCTTGTGCAGCTATGCTGCTTTACTTGTCTTTTCCTCAGACTCTGTTTCGTACTCTATGGAATTGTATTTGTACTGGAGTTGTCCTCCAGATACTTTCTCCTTTTCTGTCTATTACTTACATACTCACACGGCGCCTTGCCTCTGCTCTATATTTAGCTTATTTCTTCTGATCCGCTTCCACACAGGATTCCTTCGGACTTCTGCCTGTGTGGTGTTTCTCTTTTAGATCACACTGCCACATCCCGCAGTTCTGCATCATTGGGATGGACTATATAGAGCACAGTCATCCTTTGGACTCCCGCCTCCTTTTACTTGTTATATCACTTACCTTACTCGCACAGACCAGGGGCCTACCGTATATAAACTCTGTACTTTGATCCTGTATTTTCCCAAAGCTAGTTCTACGCAATATCAGCATAGTTCTAGTGACCCGAGAGCTCCAGCAACTAGCACCTGGATATCGGAGACCATCGAGCCCACCTCAAGTCTCAGTTCGTCTTCTGAGATAGACTGTGGTAGACATTGCCCTAGCAGGACCCTCTACTCATTAAACTCGTTCAAACCAAGGTAACCTTACACTCCGCTTGTCACTAACTGCACTGCGCATTACAGCAACAAGCTGGGCTTTCTTTCTTCTGTTGGTTTTTACATCAAAGACCCATTGATTCTTTATGATCTTTCTATTTGTGGGTTGATCCATGATTTCATAGACCTTGTGATCCTTGAGTATTTGTAACTCGTTATGGCAGGCTTTACACCAAAGGGTTTGTTCCTCTTGTGGTAACTTGAGGATGTCATAGTAAGTCCATTCACGGTAGTTAACGTTGGACTGTTCCATTTCCAGTGGAAAGGCATGGCTGCAGAGGTATGAAACCAATGCATCTCCCCCTTCCCTGGTTATGTGCTCTATGTCATCTTCCGATGGGGTCAGGGATGGAGGCATTCCACCAAGGACTATACATTTCCAGGATGGAAGGGGGCGCGGTGTAGGAACCCGTGGTCCCTTGTGCTCGTATCCGTCTATTCCACCATTCTACAGTCACTAGGTGTTCGTCTTCAAGCATCCTATGATCCATCCGTTCTGTCTGTCCATCTGTTTGTGATCCATACATATCTGTTCCATCCGAATTTTCATCTGTGTCTGTCCCACCCACCAGATCGACTACTGACGCCATGCTTGCTCATGAGGTGTACTTCATATAGCCTGTTTCTGACGTATACACAGGTTACAACTTGTTAGTCACACCACTACGATAGATGGACGCTCCGGATGTTTCCGGAAGGGCTCGACTGGTCTAGAATGTTGCAGGATTGTGCAACATCACCACCAACCCTTTCGTGTATGACCCCTTGAAAGAAGTTTTCGTCACCCTTGAAGTTTTTTTTAGTGCACTGCATCCGTTTTCGTGTATTTGAATAACAGTCTAAGGGTATGCCCTTGACTATAAATACTACTGTATTGAACCCGAAATACATCTCCCTTTTGAGCTATTGTTGGCCCGTCTTCAAAGAAGGTCTTGTTGGTTGTCGTCGTACATTGTCCAAAGCCTTCCGGAAGTATCCGTCGGTCTTCCGTGACACGGATATTCATTTCCATTTCTATTTCCATCCGTTCCCGTCTGGATTAGCACTGGACATCTCTTCCACTATTTGACATGTCTTGGTTAAAACTTCAACCCTATACAACTACCTCTAAACCCCTGGGACGAGACTTTCTTGCACCCACCTTCTTCTTAGCTTGTTCCCTTGGGACAGCACCTCTGTTCTTTGTTTTACAGCATGGAGAGTACAGGAGGTGGTGTAGGTATGGAATATAATATGCCCACCAAGAATTGGAGTATGGGAACGTCCTGGTAAGTGGGAATTGACGGTAAGGCGATAGAGGTGGTGGCGTTTTTGAGGATGGCGCAATAAAGGATTTGGCGAGAACGGGTTGGGAGTCGGTGGATACGGACGGGGATGTCAGCCAGGATAATGTGGACATAGGAGGATGCGTTTGATGACATGTAGTGGAGCTAGGGCTCAACACTTAAAACGATGAGAGTGGTATGTAGTGGTTATGGAGGAAAAGTGAGGGGATCCCTCGCCTTATATTCCTCGAGGAGGTCAGCAGCATGTCCCAAGTTAGACTCAGGTTCCCAGGTATTTTTGGAGGACAGGTATCCTTTCCATGAAATGAGGTAGTGGCAGCATTGAGCAGAGCTCTGATGGGCTAAGATTTGATCAATTTCAAATTCCTCTTCTCCGTCTATTATGTCCGGCAGAAGTGGGATAATGTTATCCCTGTGTTCCACTGTAGTCCTATATGGGGTGAGAAGGGAGGCATGGAAGGCATTGTGAATTTCCCACGTTTGTGGGAGGTGGAGTTTATACGATATGGGCAATATGACTTGGATTATCTCGAATGGGCTTTCCGTTGAGGAGCAAGTTTCTTAGAGGGGTAGTGGAGTCTCAGGTTGCGGCCTTTGAGCCACACCTTATCTCTGACTTTCCAGGGTTTGAATTTTGAGGTTACATGTTCCTTCATATATCTTTGCACCTTCTCATGTGCAGCTGTGGCTTCCTTTCAGGCTTTATCAAGGTCCCTGAGTCGTTTCTTGAGGGTGGGAAGGAACATAGTTCTGATCCGTGGGTAGGCACGTGGCTCATACCCCATCATCAGGCTAAATGGAGTCTTTCCCGTCACGGAGTGGATGGAAGAGTTGTGACAGTACTCTGCCATTGGGAGGAGATCCAACCAATGGGAGGCATCACCTTGGCAAAAGATCCGAAGATAAGTCTCGAGTTCCTGGTTGACCTGTTCCGTTTCTCTGTCAGTTTGCGGATGGTAAGCGGAGGAAAGGAGCAGATCATAATCAAGAAGCCTGGCCAGTTCTCGAGTGAAGGCCAAGGCAAATTGCGGACCGCAGTCCGAGATAATCTTGTCATGGAGTCCAAACCGTGGGAAGACTTTTTCAAAAAAGAGTTGCATGATGCCCTCGGCATCCACACTCTTATGACATGGGGTGAAAATTACCCTCTTCATAAGGCCATGGTTGGCCACGACCATGACAGAATCATATCCATGTGACGGTGGCAAGTCCATAATGAGGTCAACAGAGACACATTGGAAAGGTTGGGAGGAGGCGACTGGGAGTGGAGTCAACAGGGGAATGGTTGGATGAGTATTGACTTTGTTGGCTTGGCAGGTTGCGCATCCCTGGATGAAGCGGCACACAAACACGGTGAGGCCAGGCCACCAATAGTTGCGTTGGACGAGGTTAACCGTTCAGTAATACCTGCCATGACTGCCCACAGGCGAATCATGTAAGACATGGAGGAGGTCGCATCGGTGATCCTCAGGCACATAGGCCTGGTCCTTAAAATAAAGAATGTCATCCTCATAGCACCAGTCATGAATAGAGGAGTGGGGAATCCCCGATGCACCCTCATGGAGTGAGCATAGCTGAGAGATGACAAATGGGTCAGAGGTGGATGACTTCTTGATAGAAGTCCAGAGGTCGGTGTTGAGTCATTTAATGAAAAGCTCCCCTGGCAGCAAAGAGACAGCGGCATTGTCATTGGCCATTTCCACATCATCCTTGTGTGAGAGCATGTCTGCGGGGCCCATGTTAATCCCCGGAGTATGTTGGAACAGGAGGTCATAGTCCTGTAGCGTTAATAGCCATCTAGCTTGCCACCTAGATAGCTTCCTTGGGTCCTTGAAGTAGTACAGATTCTTGTGGTCTGTGAACACAGTGATGGGCCGGTTGGTTCTGGTGAGGTAATGCCGCCATTCTTCTAGCGTGCGTATAACTGCCAGAAGTTCTCGATCATAGATGTCATAGTTGTGTTCTGCTGAAGAGAACATCTTTGATACATAGCAGCTCGGATGCAGGTCACCATTGCCATCCTTCTGCATTAATATGCCCCCGCTCGTGGTAAGCGAGGTGTCTGTTATCATGTAAAATGGTTTTGAGGTATCTGGCATCTTTAATACCAGTTCCCAGGTGAAGGCCTTTCGGAGGAGGTCAAAAGCCTTCTGTTGCTTGTGCATCCAGGACCACAGCTGCCCTTTCTTCATCAAATCCAAGATTGGTCGCATGATGTTGGAGAAGTTGGGAATGAATTTGCGGTAGAAGTTGCAGAATCCGATGAATGAACGGACTGCTTGAACCAACTTTGGGGGTTCCCAGGTTGCGATCACCAAGAGCTTGGTAGGGTCCATCTTGATGACCCCTTCATGAACGACCATTCCGAGGAATTCTACTCCCAAGGCATCGAACATGCATTTTTCTAACTTGAGGCTGAGCCAATTTTCTAGTATTTGCTCCAAAACTCACCTTGTCCTGTCGTGGTGTTCCTTGAGATCCTTGGAGTGGATCAACATATCATCCATGTAGATGATCAACCATCCTTCTGCCACCATATCCTTGAAAATAAAGTCCATAAATGACTGGAAGGTCGCCGGACTGTTGCAAAGGCCAAAGAACATTATGAGAGGCTCAAAGAGGCTGAAGGGCATGATGAACGCTGCCTTCCAGGCGTCTTTAGTCTTGATCCGGATGTTGTTATATCCCCAGCGAATATCCATCTTCATGAAGTAGTGAGAACCTTTTGAGCTTGTCCATCAGGTCTCCAATGAGTGGGAGTAGGTATGCATTCCTGATGGTATGCTCGTTGAGGTAGTGGTAGTCCTGGCATGGTCTTAGGTTACCATCTTTCTTTGAAACAAAGAAGAATGGAGAGGCCTGGGGAGAATTTGATGGGCATATATGTCCGGCCTTCAGATGTTCTTGAATGAATTCTTGGCATGCCTCTTGCTCCTTGGGGTTGAGCGGGTATGCCTTTGCGACTCATGGGGTGAAGGTGTCGTTTAGATTGATGCCATGATCGAACAACCGATATGGTGGAAGGGGACTGTCGTCCTTCTTTTGGAAGACATCCTCAAAGTCTCCAAACTCCTGTGGGAGTTGAGTTTTGCTTCTTGTTGCTTCCTGAGCCAGGGAAGTCGAGATCGTAGTTTTTTGTATTGAGGGCCTGGGGTGCTCTTCATCATCATCCTCCTCCTCACAATCTAAGAGTCCAGGAATCTCCTCCTCCTGGGTGGTCAGTTCCACCTCAGGGACCTTCAGTGTAACCTCCCCCTTTCGGGCAGTGAGTACCAAGTCAACCGTGCATGTCCACCATTGCACTTGCCATTGTTGGAGTTTTGTTACCTGGCATTTCCTGTTGAATATGTTTATAGTGGCGGCATGATCTCCCTCACCACTAGGTGACTCTGGGTCAGTTGGTTCTGCCTTGGGTAGTTGCACCTTTCCTGTACTCCAGTCTATCTCTGGGTTGTTGTTGCAAAGCCATGGGAGCCCTAGGATTACGTTGTCCTTGCCACAGTCAATAACAAGGAAGTCTTGGAGATGGATGGTTTCTCTGACTTTCATCAAGATTGTTGCCTTCTTGCATATAAGGCCATTAGATTAGGCATACCATCTACGTTGCTCGCCTGCAGGGGAGTCTTTAGTTTTGAAGTGGGGATTCCATACGCTGCGACCAAAGTGTAGTCAATGAAGCATCCAGTGGCACCTGAATCAATCAGGGCTTTAGTGTCGACAATTTTGAACACAGTACAATCAGGGGAGTAAAGAGTGATGGGAATCGTGATAGATTACGAAGCTGCCCCTGATACAAATACTGGAGATATATGATGAGTGGTGTTCCATATAGAGGTGGAGGACAATGTCGACCCTTCTCCACCTTTCAAAAATCCTGGTGTGGTCCTACGTTATCCATGTCCTTGCCTGGTCCTTCGTTACCCAGGTCGTGACTCGGGTTGCCTAAGCCGCGAGTCTTAAGCCTAGCCACACAGTCGGTTCCGATCTTGGCGAGCTTCTGCACCAGGAGGGATGTATTGCCACTGGTGGTTGGACGGTCGGTTCCGTCTCTGGCTTGGTCCTTCGTTATCCAAGTCCCTTCCTCGTCGCACATGGCCCATCATGCCACCTTCTTTAATCCTAGTTTGACTGTGTTGATATGGGCCGACTCTTGCTCTGAGGGTTGCAGTCCAAACCCCACGTCGTGACCCCCAATGTGTTGGTGGTCCCTGGTTATCCCACCTCGGGTTGCTCCTGCTCTCACTGAATTTGACTGGGGTTCATCATATGGGGACATGCCTGAAGCATCTTCAGGACTTTCCTCCCAGGTAGCCTTGGGGATGTCCACTGGTGCGAGGGCAGAAAACCTATTTGACCATACAGACTGGGCTCCACAGTCTGCCTTGATCCCTACTTTTTGGCACTCTTGGTATGAGGCTAAACGTACTGCAGCCATGGCCTGGTAACCTTCCTCTTCTGCATCAGGATCCATCGAGTCCTCGAATGCAGTCTTGAGGATCTTAATAGCTGCGCCCTGGTCCTTCCTTGGTAGACTCTCAATATAGTCTTGGACCTCATTACCATCTCGCCTAGTCGTGTCGTCAAAGCTGTCATTGGTGGAAATGGCTCTTGTGCTTTGCAACCGTCATTGTTGGGGTGTGCAATACTTTTGCAATGAGTGAGGGTTGTGATGGCATTGTGTCCAGTCGGTTCCGGATCAGGAGTGGTTAGCAGACCTACAACCAACCTGGTGGCACACGAAACACTTGTTGCTCCTCATATGCTCTGACTGCTGGGTTGGGGTGAGACGTATGGCATCTATGTTCATAGCATATGGGTCACGAGCGGAGCTTCTAGAAGGCAGAGCAGGGATATATGGGATCTTCCTACATAAATCATCTATCCACCTGAGCTGTTGAGAAAACCTCCCCACCTTATCAATCCAGTCTTGATAGGTAGTGGGTACTTTCTCGCAAGAGAGTACCATAGCAGTGAGGCGTTGGCTTAATCTGTGGAGGAACCACTCCACCAGAGCGGTGGGGTCCTCAATTCCAGTTTTCTCTATGAGGAGACGGAACTTTGAAGCATAGGTAGGGAAGCCATCACTAGTAGTTCCGTCCAGGAGTCTTTCCGGAATCTGGTGTAGTTGAGAGAGATCGATCCTAGCCTTTGCTGCTACATTGTATGGGGCAAAAGTAGACTCAAATGCCTCTGTAATTCGTTTGAAGGTTTTGTCTTCATCTGTGACTCTTGGGTTCGAAAGCTTCATCAGCCATCCTTCCGCAAAGGTCTGTCCACAGCCATTGCTTATTTTGTTGAGAAAGGTAAGGGACTTAGTTGTATCCATGTATAGTCGATTGTTGATTAGGAAGTAGGCTTTCATGGAGAGAAGCCATCAGTTAGAGTCCTCAGCTTCCCTGGTAAAATCCTCAGGTAGCCAAGCCTTTATTTCTGATACCATTTCGTCGTCTTCAGGAGCCGGGTCAATGTCAATGTCGAAATCGCTGTCTGGGTCGTGAAATCTAGCAGGGTGGTCCTTGTCAGAAGGAGGGGACAGCGGCACAGGGGGAGTGAGTGCCATGGGAGGTGGTAATGGTGTTGCCAAGGGGATTGGTGTCAGTTGATAGTCTAGCTCAAGATAGTCAGTTGCTCTTCCTCATCTCCAGTTTACCTCAGCTAAATCTCATTGCCTCTGTCTATAAGTCACTTTTGCCTCAGGAGGTGAAGTGATTGGGGAGGGGTACAAAGAAGGTGTGTCCAAGAGGTAGCTTGTGGATTTGCAGAAGAGGGGACAGGTTGGCACTAGGAGGTGCCGACGGAGGAAGTGGAGCAGAAGGACCAGGTTCTGGGGAGCTAGAGGAGTCTCCGAATAGACCGAATCAGGAAATGTTGGCGGTGGGGTGTGTCCTCTATGCAATGGTAGGGACAAGAGGAGAAGGTAGTTCTTTTGTAATGTGCAGCACAGTTAGTGACGAGCAGAGCATAAGATTACCTTGGTCTGAACGAGTTTAACAAGTAGAGGGCGAGTGAACGAGTAGAGGGTCCTGCTAGGGCAATGTCTACCACAGTCTATCTCAGAAGACGAACTGAGACTCGAGGTGGGCTCAATGGTCTCTGATATCCAGGTGCTTGTAACGACCCTTGGTCTTCTATGTAACGATACCTTATTCCAACTGTACCTTATGGAGGAACTTGGTTATCGAGCTCGTAGGATATGTGATCCTAGACAACAGAGGTTATAACAAGGTAGGATTGTGGTGCCCTAGTAGGGACTTCAATGAAGGGAAATATCCCAGTATTAACAAGGAATATCAAGTGAATAAGACTAAGGTCTGTACTACTATAAGTACGACTATATATACTATGAGAGACCGTGCACAGACCAAGCTATGCTAGAGGCTATACTGACCATAAGTAGTAAATAGTATGATCACTGGGTACCATGAGGCGATAAGAGAGATAAGAGGGACTTATGCTATAGGCTCTAGATAAGAGCGGTTATTGCTATTGGTTGATAAGGGAAAGTGAGTCAAGAGGAAAAGCATGAGGCGATGATAAGAATGCTATGTGGTCGCCATGAGGTGCATAGCCAAGATAAGAGATAAGATCATGTGACTAGATCATGTGACGAAGGTCACATGATTGGTGTTGACAATGGTTGAACAGTATGTTTGGTATTTCTGTAATAGATTAGCAATGATTAGGAAAGTGAAGTGTAGTGAAATTTCCAGTAGTGTCGGCATTTGGGGCCTTCTTTATGGGCGAGCATTACAAAATGTGCATATGACCAGAAACACTCACTGTCAAGGAACTTCCAAGTCAGAGACCAGATTTGGTTAGAAGCCACTCATATTACTTTAGATCGACCCACTCAGAAACTCAATGACAAGCATTATGGTTCATTCACCATCCTTAGCAAGCATGGGAAGAGTGCATACAAGCTTCGCTTGCCTGCTACCTGGAGATCTATTTACCCTATCTTCAATGAATGTGTGCTTACTCTATATGTTCCTCCCCAATTCCCATCTCAGACTTGCCTGCCACCACACCTCTGGACCTTGTTGAAGGAGTTGAAGAACAAGAGGTTCAAGGGATCCTTGACTCTTGCCTTCAATGCGACCACCTCAAATATCTAGTCCATTGGAAGGGTTTCCAGCTTAGAGAACACAAATGGAAAAATGTAGCCAAACTCATTTATGCCAAAAAAGCAGTTGCTGACTTCCATTGTATTCTTCCTGTCAGATCCCATCCCACCCCCACTATGTATCTTTGCTTCCAACCAATTGAGAACTTTACATGACCTACCCAAATTCCTAAATGGTTATATAACTGGGACAAAGGAACTTTTGAACATAACAAACAACAAAAACATCTTCTTATAGAGAAAAAAGGAGTTTGACATGATGGTTTGAAGGAACCCTCAACTGATCATGAGACACAATCCTTGGAGGGAGGGTAATGTCATGAACTTGGGTTCTTGAGGTCCATGTACTTCAAAAGTCTTACTAATCATTGTATAATACACACCTCATACCCCCATTTCTCCTCTTTTACCTTAACATCATGCTTCTCTCTTCTAGGTACTATGTTCTGCATCCTTTGTATTTACTATGACTTATCTGCATCTCTCCTCTAGCTTCCAATGCAAGTTGTATGTGTTGTTGCTGCAGTTTCTAGCAATCCTGACAATGACATAGACTACAAAGTTGTGCTACAGCCATATTTTCTTTTTGCAGTTGTGGCATTGACTGAGCTTCAGTCTACTCTGGTCTCTGCTAGTCCCACTCTGCTCCAGACCTCTGGACTTACTATATCAGGAAAAAAGGTCAATACTATATAGTCTATGTAGCCTTTGTAGTATGTGTTGTCTTCCCCCCTGTACATAAGCTACATAGCATGGCCTCATGTCTATATAGTACTATGTAGCAGAGTAATCAGTCCTTATTCTCATTGCTATATAGGCTACTATGTAGTTAGAATGTTTGGCCATAGCTTAAATGACACACTTGAGAATGCACAATATAGCTGTAGATGTCTTGACAGAATCTACATAATCCTCATTCTCATCATATACTGATTCTCCGAACCCTCCCATATCCTCATCCTGCTCCATATCGTCCCTGCCTTCCATCTGCTGATACTCGTACCCATTGCAGATATAGGTACAAAATCCATGGGGTTTTGTACTGTGGTGGTGGTGGTGGCCATCCATCATGTGGTTGTTGCCATGGGTGGTTGTGCCATCATGTTGTTGGTGGACATACCACCGAGTCATCATCATCAATGTTGCATCAATGCTGTTGGGGTGCCAGTGGTGGTGGCAGTGCCACCATGTTGTTGTTGTTGTCACATTGTTGCTGCAGGGTGGAGGTGGCCATGATCAAGTCATCATCATCAACCAATACCATCAGGTGGTGGTTAGTGTTGCAGCAACTCCAACTTTCAACTAGTTTACAGTTGTTGCAATAGCTGGTAGCCAGCATTGCCACATGGACTACCTAGGAATCTACTCTAGGGGTACTTACCTTGGAAGCTGGGGAGTTCTCAGAGATAATGGCGGTTGCTGGTCAAAAGAGATATCTTATATTCAGACTTAGCAGAGTCTTATATACGCTTTGTAATGCTTACTTAATATAAGGTCACATGACTATAAGTACGTGTCCTTTCAACAACAGTAACCTCCAAAACTATTGCAATAACTAACCATAACACAGTGTGTGCAGCGCGCCGCAACCACACATGGGAATCTCGCTTATCCTTGTTGGGATAAAACATAGCCCTCACCCTTGGCTACCAAATCAGTCCCTGGGTCATGTGATTTGGTCCAGTGGCTGTGGAGATATGCATACTTCAAAACAGCAATACCAATGCAACAGTTTTGCATCTGTTGGTATTGAGGGGATATTTTGGGTATATCAGTACTTGGTATAGCCTTTTTTCACCTTGAGCACTCCTTCAATTCTCCTGGGCATGCTCTAAATCGACTTTTGACACTCCTCACATGACATTTCTCCTATATACTCTCCCTTAACAAATAAACTCCATTAGGAGGATGATTATAATTTGCCAGCCTTTTCTTGAGGTGGCACATTGGGTTTAGGTCAGGAAACTATGTAGGCCACATCATAGTCTTAGAATCCTGCTCCTTAAGCCAGTCCTTCACCTTCCTACAGATGTACTTAGAGTTATTGTCCTGCTAAAAGATCATGTCAAAAGGATCCAGATATAATACTACAGAGTATTCAGCAGTTCATCCTTCAAATCTAAAGGTAAAGATCCCCATCCATCTTACTCTCAATTTGGTAGCATAGCCAACTCCCTGCCAAGTTATCTACTTCATTGCTTCTATTCACACATGCATATTTAATCTCCCACATCTATATTTCTCTTTCACATTAAATCCACATTGACACAGCATGCTGCCATCAACACACACATCATGCATGTTCAGCTATGCATGGCTGTGCTACCACATCCTCATGTTTCCCAGTATCAAGAATACTTACTATATATAGAGTAGCACTGCATGGTCCATGCACACTTGTACTTAGTATATAAACCCCAATACAGCGCCAGAGGACACCAGTCTTGTCCTCTTGGAGTTTCCCCCTCAGGCAACTCTAGTTCTCACTTCTCATCTCATCTGTTCCTCTGTGCAAGTGACCTAGCACCAGCTTCACTTAAGTGTGAGTCTGAGGGTTGTTTCACATACACTTCCACATTATCACAGAACCTCCTTCATACTCAACTGTTTCTTTCACTAGTCTATCACTGAGCTTCTCAGACACATCCATTTGTGCCCATCTGACCATAGACAATTGATTTTAGTCTAATCAGACCATACTACCATCTTCTAGCCCTCCACAGTGCAATCCATGTGAGAATAGGCAAAATCTCAAAAAGCCTGGTTGAGAGAGGAGGTCATTTAGCCTTCACCACAGCCTTCATACCAGTATTCCTTAAGTTTCAGTGTACTGTGGTGGTAGATGGGTTCATGATCAACATTAGTGAAAGACTTGGTCACCTGGATAGCATTCTCTGCCTCTCTAAACAAGATGAGATGAATGGAATGGTAAATGTTAGTAGAGGGAAACTTGGATAGACAACCTCCAGTAGACTTCTAAAGCTCAGAATGCTCTGTGGAGTGAGGTATAGAAATGGTGGACACATGAAGACCAGTGGTAGCAGCAATGGAGAGAGAAGATTGACTAGCATCAGGCATAGAGAAGATGGAATATTTCTTAGTAGAAGCAATGGATTTTATGATGATATGGTCAGGAATAATGATGTAAGTGAACTATTTCAAACTGAGACATGGCATTTGTATGTGTATCTTTGTTTGTATGACCAAATATTTCCAATTATCATTTGATTTCAATGAAATTCCACTAAGATACAAAACTATTGCAATGGTATTGCTGTTTTGAAGTATGCATATCTGGGCCACATCACATGACCCAGGGACCAATTTGATAGCCAAGGGTGAGGGCTATGTTTTATTCCACCAAGCATAAGCAAGATTCCCATGTGTGATTGTGGTGCACTGCACATGCCACATTAGGGTTAGTTATTGCAATGGTTTTGGAGGTCACTGTAAGTCATAGCCGAGTACTTGGCTAACCAGGTATCTAGGTGACTGGACTGGTCATGTAACACCAACCCTGCTCAGCTCAGCTAGCTGTGACTTCATGGCTAAAACTGGTTGGAGTAAACCCTTCAGACATGCAAAACAAAATAAGTTGTTGAATTACAATTTAGAGTAGAAGTTTTTTGTATACTACATTGGTGCATGTTTGATCCTCATTTGATTTTGAAAGAGAGCCATGGAGTGTGCACGATGTCAAATGTGGGAAAGGGCAGTGTAAAGCTGTTCATGTGCAAAAGGATCAATGCACAGATCAAGAATTGTTATCCACCATAAAATTGGGGCATAAAGCTTTTTCAATGATCATGAAAACAGGAGGTGGCATTTTGTCACCACCCTGCAAGGGTAAGAATTCCTGGAAATGTAATAGAACTCAATTGACAAAGCAAATGAAAAGCAATGATGGTCACAAACCTTATTCATGAACAACTGTAGAGTAGGCTCTGTAGTTTGAACATCCACACCCATGATCACACAAGCAATGACATGGGCAGCACCAAAGAGACACCATCATCAAGGAGTGTGGATGATTCACCTCTGTCTCTGTATGTGAATACATCGACCTTGAGATTTTAGTTTTGCAGAGGAAGGAAACCATTATGCTTCCAGAACTGTTTTCCAACAGTGTACTGAAACATATGTCCATTTTGAACCCCAATGATGCCAGTCATGCTGTAGAGATCCATAGTGCTCTAGGTTGATATCCAGTCATTCCACAATATTCCATAATATTGGAGTCCTTTCCTACTTGACCATTCAATCTGGAACATGGTCTGTCCTATATCCCATCTTTGTCCTTTACTTTCCAAATGTAGTCTGATCCAAATCAATGAAGTTCAATATTGTATTTTGTCTGTCCGACCTGAGTTACATTGAATTAGACACCAAACATGCCAGACTTCAGACTAGCATGTCTGGATTTCATTCCTATAGTTTCAGGACTTAGTCATCATATGTGATGTCCCATCCTTGTGTTTGTTTCATCTCCTTATCATTGTCCTTGGTTACCATTAAGTCTGGAGTATGCTTCTGGACTATAAATATTTGTATTTGGATATCTGAATACATCTTTCACCCAGTTGGTGTTGATTATCTCTTTTCATTCATGTTGTCTCCAATACAAAGTCCAGTGCCCATTACATGACTTATCATCACTCTCACTCACCTCTTGTACACCCAATGCTTTATCCTCTTACGAACTAAAGCTCAGGTGTTTCTTGGGTGTCCTGCTACTCCATATTATCAATTATCCAAAATTCCGGACTTCATCTGGGAGACTTGGACTTCATTTCTGTGTCCTCTCACTCTTCAACTCATGATTGAATTCCTTTAGGATCAAACATATCACACCCTTAGACCTTTACCTTTTGCTAGGGACTAATTGGCATAGTCCAGAAAGGTTGCCAGTGACCCCTTGTTTTCAACAACATTGCACAAACTCACCATGGTGAATTGTGAGCAGTGAAAAAAAAAGTGCAAGAAGAGAGAAAAAAAGCAGAGGGGGCTTCTGTAACGACCCTTGGTCCCACTATGAACTCTGTGAGGGACTTTGTGATGTTGTGAGGCCAAACAATAGTAGGATTTGATATTCTAAGGAATCAGAGGATGTATAACAAGAAGGGGAAAGAACAAAGGAGTATGTTCTAAGAACCAAGTGGATAAGACTAGAGTCTACACTACTAGAAGTAAGACAATATATAATAAGAGAGTCCATGCACAGATTAAGTTATGCTAGAGGCTATACTATCTGTAAGTAGTTAAGAGTATGTCTACTGAGTACCATAAGGTGAAGGCTGTTCTGAGGAAATACTGCTATTGGATGATAAGGAAAAGTGAGTCAAGAGGAAAAGCATGAGGTGACCATGAGGATGCAATGTGTATACCATGAGGTGCATAGCCTAGATAAGATCATGTGATATATCATGTGATACCATGTGACTGCTGGTCATATGATAGAAGGTATGACTTGATGGTTTTCTGTAGTGATCTAGTGAAGGAAAAGAAAGTAAAAAGGTAATGGTTTTCAAAGTAGTATAAGCATTATGAGGGCAAGCATTACAGCTCCTGTTGTTTATGTGATCTGCAATGGAGCTCTGCACAGGAAAGGAGTTGCAAGTAGGCATTGCATGAAGGACAGCATGTTGAAACGACGGTTGAGGACTCACACATGAGCAGCAAAGTGATGATAGCTGTTATCTGCTGTAAGATATGTAACAGGGGTGCTGTCCCAAAGGAACAAGCTGAAAAGAAGGTGGGTGTGAGATAGTTTCATCCCAGGAATTTAGAGGTAGTTGTATAGAGTTGAAGGTGTAACTAAAACAACCAACTATCCAATGAAGGACTAAAGGCATTCAATAGACTATGTGATGTTGACAAGCAATGAGTAGCATCTCTGATGTAGTGCAATGACTATGATTCAATGGCCAGAAGCCTTTAATTAAATG
Source organism: Boletus insuetus (assembly GCA_038093095.1). Taxonomy (NCBI): domain Eukaryota; kingdom Fungi; phylum Basidiomycota; class Agaricomycetes; order Boletales; family Boletaceae; genus Boletus; species Boletus insuetus. Next base: position 5,310 of record JBBPRQ010000501.1, on the reverse strand, counting down.
GCAGGGAAACTATAGAAGAACAAGACTGAAGTACTCTATGCTAAAGTACTCTAAGCATTTATACTATGGAGAATCATGCACAGACCAAGCTGTGTACTACTGAGCTAACTATGCTATTGGCTATCCTATATGGTAAGTATGTGAGGCAGTGCTTAGTGATAAGAGCTATAAATGCTATTGGATGATAAGAGGTTTGTGAGTTAAATAGAAAAGCATGTAAGATGCATGTAAAGGCTATGTGTGCAATGAGGAAACATGTGTTGACAATGAGGCAAGTCATGTGACACTATTTTGATAAGGTCATGTGATTTGATTTGATAAGCTATTAAGCTAGAATCAATGCAAGGAAAAAGTGAAAAAGACACTGAAATTGGCAAATGTTACAGTAACCAAGACATGTCAAATAGTGGAAGAAGATGTCCAGTGAGAATCCAGACAGAAACAGAACAGAATTGAAAGAAATGGAAATGGAAATGAATATCCATGTCATGGAAGACCAATGGATACAAACAGAAGGCTTGGATGATGTATGACAATGACCAACAAGACCTTCCATGAAGATGAATGGAAAATAGCTAAAAAGGAGATATATTTCAAGTCCAATACAGTGGTATTTATAGTCCAGGGCATACCCTTAGACTATATATCAAATACATGAAAACAAATGCAGTGCACTAAAAAAAACTTTGAGGGCAATGAAAACCTCCTTCAAGGGTTTCCAAAGAGGTGCATCATATGCAAAAGGGTTGGTGGCAACATTGCATGAACCTGCAACACTCTAGACCAGTTAAGACCATCTGGAGACATCCAGAATGTCCATCTATCATAGCACTGTGACTAATGAGTTGAGATGTACGTATACATCAGAAATGGGTCATATGAACAACACCTGTGAGCAAGCATAACATTAGTAGTCGATCCAGTAAGTAGAACAGATACAGATGAAAATACAGACAGAACAGATACATACAGATCACAAACAGTTGGATGGATAGGTGGACAGATGGATTGTAGGATGCTTGAGAACAAATACCTAGTGACTGTAGAGTAGGGAAATAGAGGGATACAAGCACAAGGAACCACAGATTCCTACACCACAATGGAGCTTCACACAGGAAAGGAGTTGCAAGTAAGCATCACATGGAGAACAGTATGTCAAAATAACAGTTGAGGACCCACACATGAGTGGCAAAGTGACAATAGTGAATGAAGAATGACAGGAAGCTACAGACAACTGGCAGAGAGTGCAGGACCCATCAAACTTTATTAATTGATAATAGAGAGCAAACATGCAACAGTGACATAATAGTTAAGAGTGAATAGCTTGGATAAAGCAGACTAGCCACTTACTGGATCAATTCAGGACAACTCAGGAGTCCACAGTGAGTAACCAAAGACTACAAAGTGGAGCTCCAGGGAGTAAGTGCACTTCAAGGAAAACAAATGTAAACATTAGCCACAATGGACTACTGTATGAGCAAAGGTAAGGCTCTGTATGGGTAGAGACACCACAACAAGCTAAGAAGTAGCTGAAAAGTGGTAGGTAAGTAAGGTGACCATGGAGAAGCACATGGACATGGTTAAGAGTGAATGGGAAGTCAAATGAGGTCCAAAATCACCAATACCAATAGTAACACAGCAATGTAGAAACATAATGGGGTGTGTGACAATGTCGAGCATGCAAAAGCCATCAAACATCTGCCATCGATCATCATTGATAAATGACGAAGCAGTGAGGCATAAAAGAGACAATGATAGGCTGGGGAGAGACACACACCAAGGGCAGCATAGCCCCATTTTGCACAACATGGTCACATAGGTGGAGAAACTGGACCCTACTGTATTTTAATTACATCAGAGAATTACATCATATCATGGTCAAGTTCCTTCCATATAGAGTAGACAACTCATTGCAACATAGTAATTGAAATACTGCTAATACAACTGCACATGTTCTAGGAGAAGATCACCCTTATTCAAGGCCATCAAGTTGATACAGTGAGTGAGTGCCTCTTCTGCATCATCAGATGAAGCTACAAGTGGAGCTAGGGTGTCCTTAGCATTCTCATTCCCAAGCATCTCTTTCTCAGTCATATTCCAGTATTGCATGAAATTGAGGTAGTCCTGCTTGAGTGAGAACTTGATGATTTGAAGTGCCTCCATGAGAGTGGGATTAATATAATTGTGCTTCTTGGTGTCAGTCTCTGCACTCGATGAAAAAACACATTCACACAGAACAGCTAAGGCCTGGATAGGCAAGTAGTCCATTACCACATGGAAGATGGTTGTTTGCTCCAGCTGAATAGTACCTATGTCCATCAATAGGTGTCCCATTCGAATGCATGGCATGTACATACCTTCCAGAATGATAATACATCTGTGCTTGCATGTAAAGTCATACTGATGTATGAGGTGAATTTTTCTTCAACCGACAGCCTGCTGGTTCCAAAAGCTCTGGCATCAGGTGTAACTTGCATGTGCAGGAGACGGTATCGCAAGGCAAGTGACATGAAACCACAAGGTGGTGCCTAGATAGGATTCAACTGGGGGGTGATAACAGTGTACTTATTGTGGTATTCTTGCATCTAAGATTCCTCAGTGAGACTTGAAAGTGAAGTCACTTGTCTATTTCATACCTTTTCTATGATGTTTTTTCTGGTGGATGCAGCTTTGGCACCCCAGTGCTTGCTTACCTATGAAAACCAGATGTAGGAATCTACAACTTGGTGGCCAGGTATGTCAGTGCATGAGCATGATAATGAGTGCTGTGAAGGGTATGACTCACACATCCCAAATATGTATGCCTTGTTAGCACACATAGTATCATGGTAGAAAATACCATACTCTAGCCCAGGTTGAATGAATGGGGCAAGTTGTAGACACTCTCATGACATTGACTGCCACTGAGTCATAAATAGTTCAAACATGGGTAAAGTGCTGGCAATAAGTGGGTTCTGTTCCCCCAACATTGTATGTTAAGCAAGGGAGGGGGACTTCAAATAATAAACATTGGTGAAAAAGTATGGAGTGCAATAAGACAACATACTTCCAAAATCACCTCCAAATCTTGTAGAACTTCCCACTCATACTTTCCCACCTGCTTGCCATGGACCACATCCATATTTCAAGGTTTGGACAAATAGAGCTAGACACCCTAGCAACAAGATCAACAAGCAAGTCAGTGAATTGTGTTATATGCCACTATCTGGTACTTAACCAACCTGTTATAGTGTGCGAAAACAATTTAGCATGATGTATGAGGAATCCCAATAAGTCTTCACATTTTGGAGTAGCTGCACAACTGGGAGCCTGATAGGTTGATTGTCATGGATGAAAGATTGATTATCATTACCAGCTGTGATTGTATGTATGAAGTTTTTTTGGCACTGGCCAGAGCCTTGGATAATTTTGATGAGGTCCCTAGCATGATCTAGTGGGTTTACCCACACTGCCCACATAATCAGTTTTGCTAAAGGTCTGGCCAAGTATGTTGAAGTCTGGTGTATCAGCATGGTAGTCAGGTTTGGGTGGCGCAAACCCTGGTCAAGCACAGTCACCTTCTGCAGTAATTGGTATGCATGGAAGGGTGTTAATTGTGACATTGGGATTTGCAATAAGAGCCACTTTGAGGGTGTTGAAAGTATATCCCATAGAGAATGCAGCCTTAAACAATATATATTTGCTATCAACAGTGTCTCCCATTTCCCTGATGTCACCACAGTAACACTCAGGCAACTGGTACTCTCATGCTGGACAGTGAACATTTTGGGTTGTGTCTGAGGGAGCAGGTGGTTCAGGAACTTCTGGCATGGTAGGCACAGGCAAAACACCACAAGCTGCTGGCCTCTTGCAAACACCATGTCTTCTGGATGGCTACATGGTAGATTGTAGAGTATGCAGGAGGAATCTAAGGACTCAACGTCTTGAATTACAATGAAGCTCCAACCTTTATACTGCAAGACAAATGGTTTTGCATATAATATGTATAGTGTATACTGGCCAATGCATACAACTAAGTGACATACATGATAATAATTGCATACAAAGTGTATGTGTCAAGCCTTAAGGACATGTGCTACTTTTGCCTCTGAACTTTCTGAGAACATGATTGAGAGTGGTGATGCTGCTTTGTGGCTCCACCAGACTCTCTTGTATCCTCCTTGGCCTGATCAGATTCCTGATACTCATGGTCATCATAGTGGGCTCATTTGACCCAATGGAAGGTTGAGTTGTATCAGGAAACATAATGCAAGTGTGCAGTGTAGTTGGCCCCAGAAGCAAGCATCCACTGATAGTCTTCCCAATTTATTGTAACAGAGATGGGAGCATTTCCTAGAGATATCATGTGGGTCCTGCAGAAACAGGCAGAAACTATCTTGTTGTATGTGACAATAGAATCCCTGGCCTTGGCAAAACCATCATTGATCAATGAGTTGATGTCATCCATGTTGATAGTCAGATAATCTGTCTGTATTAAAATTTGTTTTGGAATTGGCTATATGAATGGTGTAATCAAGCAGGACATATGCCCTGTGCCATGCCATCAGTGTCAATGATAATTGGCATGTCATTTTCCTTGATTCATGCATGGAATGTTATAAATACAATGTTGCACCAATGATGGCTGGCAACCATGATGGGGTGGAGTTTAAAGCTTTTGTCAAGAGACTCATCAGTTAGTGGGGACTTGAGATTTGAGTACATCAGAAATCCCTGTGTATTCAGGCACTTCATTTGGGAAAAAACAGACCAGGCCTCTGATCCAAACTTGGGCTGAGTGTACTTTTCTTCTTCTTGAATGATAATTATAAGGGCAAGAATGATTTGAGAGCAGGATGTAATAGCAGCATGGAGCTTTTCTATAAGAGCATACTTTTCCTGGGAAAATGCACATTTCATGATTGCAAGGACCAAGTAGTCAGTGCTTTTGCCATCAAGTTTCATTGACATAGCAATAAGGCTGAGATTGGGGGTTATGGAGGATGAAGAATCAGCCAAGTCCAAAACAAAGTTCATGTGTTATTTCCTGCCATAATGAAATATTTGAGAACTGTTGCCAATGCCTCTGGTCCCAGGTTCCACAATCAGTCAATATTAAAATGGTATGAAATGGCAGATATATACTGGTTGGCTCTTCTAGGGTGGTATTCCAAAGACAGCTAATCACTTTGTCAGTGTTGTCAAGAGAGCCTGAGTTGGGTTTGTTTAGTAGATCATCCCGAATCTGTGCTCTCAAGGGGGTGGGGGGAGCTGACTTGATGCTCGTCACATTGCACAAGGCACTATGGGGGGTTGTACATAACTGAATGG
>JBBPRQ010000500.1:0-24419 GCA_038093095.1 Boletus insuetus | reverse complement strand
CTTCTGTTTGATCTGGTAGGTAGAGTTGTCCTATCACCAGCTTATAACTAGATTGGGCCTGGAGGATTGATAGCATAGGATTTTCCCCTAGCAAATCCAGCATCTAATTCCTGTAAGAACGACAACGGTTGTCGATCAAACACGGGCCTTTTAGGACAGTGTGTGAAGGAATCTGACACCTCGACACCTCCTGCATTTTGCACTGAGCCTGTCACCTCTTCTGATATTCGAGAATACAATCATTGATTCCCAAGCACATTGCCTGTCTGGTGGTGAAGGGCCGTGGATTGTAGTTTACATGAAAAAATGTATCTATATGCTGGCTTCGGAAGTCTTGGCAATGCATCCATAGTGGGTGTTGCCATGGACATGGCGCTTTGTGTGTTATTATGTAATCGGGGACATTTACAAACTTGGGATCACAACACCCCCCATCTCACCGTTGAGAAAATATAGACAAGTCAATGTCAGTCATGGTTCTTGATCACAGCTTTTGACGGACTTGACCGGACAGAAGATTGTTTTCAAGTTTCAATTCACTCTTTTGTTTTCACTTTCACTCTTTCGTTTTCCATTTTCGTTTTTGTTCCCACTCTTTCATTTTTGTTTTTGCTTTCACTCTTTTGTTTTCATTTTCATTTTCATTTTCACTTTTGCTCTTTCGTTTTCGGAAAGTGCCAAGCTTCTGTGCCTGATGCTGCCATCACATTAGTATTCCTGGGCCAGCTTGTCCTCTCTGCCATCCTGCAGTTCTATTGCCTCTCAGTGGCCAAGTTCATTTTTGATGACATTCTTGCAGCAGCCCTCCTTCCACTGTGTACAAGACGACTCTGGCCCTCTCATTCAACATTGTAGGTCCCATCTCTACCTGCCTCTGTCGCTTCCTCTCCAACCCATTTGCAGGACTCTGTTGGATTGTATGTATACCTGATCTTATCTTTGTCCTCTAAATCTGGGTGATTGCAACTGCAGCTGCAAGTGCCTCGATCCAAAGCAGATGACAGGACTCCATGTCTGCTTTTACTTGCTTGAGATGTGGTTGGAGATAGTGGGCAAACTCCTGCGGTTGTATCTGATTGAAGGGACAGGATGTATCAGGAACTTCAACATGAGAGAGCTGCTCAGGTTGATTCAAGATGAATGGATTGTTTTCGACTGGTTCTGTTGGCAAGTTGTTGGTGTCATGATGAGAGCAGATGTTATGATTTTCGAGATCTTGCCAATCTATCCCATACTCGTTGATGTCACCAGCTTCATTCTCGTCAAACAAATGAAGACTTCGCTGTCCATGCTCAACCATGCCCTCCACAAACATGGCATGGGGAGATAGATGCCGCTCGCCTCGTTGCTGAATAACATGACAGTTCCATGCAGCAGCCCACTGTGCCATCTCCTCGTTGATTATGGGTAAAAAGAGTTCATGCAACAACCAGATATGGGCTTGATTGTTGACATCAAGGCCATCCGAAGCTTCAAGCATCTGAAAAAATTCTTTCCATTTGAGACCTACCCCACTCATAACATCTACCCATAAATGTTTGATTCAGATGTTGTGAACACTCCTGCACCACAGATCAGGTTTAATGGTAAAATCTTAGTATGGTTGGAATGCACGCACCGGCCCCAGATATAGGAACCTCGTTCAATACCTCTGAGCTCTTCCATTCGTGTGGCTACAAGCAAGTTCTCGGTTCCATGGTCACCCCGTACACGGCTTGGATAACCATGGACAATTGCAACATCTTCAAATAATTCAAGTACAGTCTCTGCCTGGTTGTTGTTTGATGCGCAAATACCAAGCACGAAGCATGAAAATCCGTTGACGAATGCATGGATGATGACTCTCCATCTAATAAGACCTGTGTTTTATAGCACAGGAATCACGTTAGAACCAGTCTTTGAGCATCCGAATGATCAATAGGTTGCATACCATGCTGTCCGTCGTGATGAACAAGTGCCATAGGCCCAGCAACCTTGTATACTTGCCTTTGGATATGACGTGGTCCAAATGAAGCTGCAGGCAGCCCAATAACACAAGTGTAAGATGCTTCTACCCTGCTTCTAGGGACTCGATGACCCAGCTGCAAGAGATATCCATCAATCATCCTTCAGCCAAATGATGGAAAATGTTGATATATAGATAAGATAAGCATGTCAAGCTGCTCATCAGACAATGTGGAGAGGTCCGACGAGGATCCAGGCCGGTAAATGCGAGTGGCAGTACTGCTGTTGTCAATTTCAGTGGTGAATACTGGTGGTCCAGACTCAGATAATCCGAATTCGAGAAGGCAGCAACAGATTGTGCGAGGATGACAACCATACAGCTCGGCGAGATGTGTGTGGGTGATGTGGCGACCAGATGTAAGGGCAATAAGGTCATTTGGGTTGATATCAATCCTTGGTCGCCAACTCTGAAAGTTATTGTTTTCCACAGCTCCAAGCTCTGGAAGAATGGGTTGAATGTCAGGGACTTCAGATGATGCAACAACAGCAGTGTTGAGCAATTGGATCATGGAGGCAACACTTGAAAGGACGGTTTCACGGTCAATAGGCATGAAAACACACAGGTGCTGCTAGTAAGTTAGAAATCCCCAGACTTGGACAGTGAGTCAAATCGCACTTGTTGGACATGAGCTAGGAATTGGAGACACCTCTGCTTCTGCTCATTGAGCCGAGCTGCATCTCCAAGCTGAGTCCAAAGGGATCTTGAGACCTGGACCCCTAATTCCTCAAATGCAGTGTAAATGTTTTGTATTAGAATGTGTTGGATGTCTTGTTCCATGACGAGTGGTTGCCAGAGGCTAGAGTGCTGGATGTGTGTAGCCGCACAGTGAATTATTACTTACCATGTCACTTGGCTGCATTCCTCACACTGTAGTATCAATTCGTTCGTTCTCCAGTTCCAAGTCAACAGCACATACAACAGAAGTAAAATTGGTAGCGGCACTGTGTGCCATCCTCAACTCCTAATAATTGTGTCCGAAATGAGTGTCTGGTGCATCTCAAAGGTGTGTGCTCATGGAGTGCGATGGCCACAATTGACTCTGGTGTGCCGTCTTTGCATATCGTGACCTGGGATTGGGTCCATGTACACCCCTCTTTCCTTGACAACGATGAGGAAGCTCACTGTCAGTCTCACAAGTGAGACTGATTCCCATGGTTGATGGCAGACTCATTGTCATCGTCTGATGCCTGCGGTTGCTCCACAAGGACTTTGTTGGTCCCAGGCCCTACCCCACTTATATCCTACCATCGACGAAGAAGTTGATGCTGCAACCTCTTCACTACACCCATTGAGCGCGAGTCCGTCATTGTCATATGGGTGACAGTATCCATTGCCACCCAAACCTCTCTTCTCTGCCTCAAGCCCATCAGCGGAAGTCGACACCACCCCTGGACTGCCAAAGCCCTTTGCTGCACCATCGAGTGTGAGTCTAGGAGACAGCATCCATCACCACCCAAACCCATCTACAGCGTATTCGCGCGCTATGTTGCTTGATGCATTCCCCCCTCTACTATCCACTTACCCCTTAGAGTCATTCTAGCACGACACTATCGCTCCCTTCGCAGGTGACGAAACTGAGTACAATGTGTCCAATTCGCCTGGTTCAGTCTCAACGCGGTCCAGTGACTTGGTAGGTCCATCTGGTGCTTCAAGTTCTGACTCTTCTAGGTCGCATTTTCAGTTTACTTCAGTGACATGGTAGGTTGGCATGGTCAATATGTTCTCTGGAGTGATTGGAATGGTGGATTGGACACCTCAGGTACGTCTGCTGATGTGCGCTTTCGCTGCTCATGCTGACTTGCCTGGTACTCAGTGTCCATTTTGACTTGTCTCGAGTGGTGGCATGCTGCACTTGTCGCACCACCTTTTTCACATTGTTACCATCCGTTTGGATGCTGTCCATATCAGTTTTGTGCTCCCGATCATGTTCGACGCTTCTCAACTCAATCCACTTGCCCTCCAGACCTCCTGGCCAGGTATCTTTCGACATCATGCTCATTCTCCTTGCTCTCTGGATGTTCTGGATCTCTGTGGGACTCGCTCTACATGACCGCTTCGCATCCTGGCTTGATCGGCTTGATCTAAGCCTCCTCAGGTGAGTTTTGCTCTCTACCCTGTTCTAATCGTTCATGCTCATGTTTTAATGTGTTTTACAGCCACCAACTGGCTTGAGGACATAGTCGAATATGGTTGCCCCATAAAGCTGAGATCCACAATTTGTATATGAGGGAAATGGCCAGTTCCTAGGGTCCTCATGACTGCTGGATGCTCCCGACACGTTCGCTTTGATGCTGGTAAGTATTTTGTCATTCAGGGGTTCGCTCAGTGCGCTCGTAGGTTTGCCGGGTCATTTAGGTGGTGTAGGTGAGTTGTCTGGATCATTTGTGGATTGCTCTTGGTGCTGACTTGACATGTCTGAAGCAAACAACTTCCACGTGACTGACTGCCAGTCACTGCTGGCGCTGTTCATTGCATTGTCATCACTATCTTGTCCACTGTTGTATCCAGCTTCCTGGACATTTTTACAACCCTCGACATCACCTGTCTCGACGTCCGACTGGTTTGTCACGTCCATACTAGGGTCTTGGGGCTTGCCATTTTGCAGGTCTGTTTGCTCGAACTGGACGTGACAACCATATCATTAGCATCAAATTCGCATTAGTACTAGGCTAGGTCAATACAGGGAACTTGTACAGTGTCATTGTAGTGTCACAATCACATCATCCCATGAATGAGGAATGTTGGAGGGGTGAGTGCAAGACAGGAATGACTCAGATGACTCAGAGACGTGGACTATCTAGGTGTCATTGTAGACAGTGGATGCCATTCCTCCAATGGTGGAGTGAATCCATCTGTCAAAGTCAGTAGCTACGCAGGTGTCCAGGAGCACGTCTTGATTGATGATTTGCGCTGTCTCTGTGTTCAAAAGAACATCAATGCAGAAAAAGCAGGTATGAATGTGCATCCCCTAGAGGATGGCGTAAACAAGTGGCAGAAAGTTGAACAGGAAAGTGACTTGCAACTGCTGATGCCATTGGCTGCGAACTACGAGTGATAAAGTTTATCTGCACATAGTACCAAGCTGTCAACAAGGGAAATAATTGGCTACATCTTGCCCATACACACGTCAATCTTTTGCAGAGGGTCTAAGGGCAAAAACTCGCTGCCTGTGACGCAGCGAAGAAAGAGTTTTGCATGGAACAACGGATCTTGGTTGTCCTCTTCATCAAAAAAGGAAGTACCATCAGGTCCTCGGGGTACACCAATGCCACAAAGGTATTGCTTGAGATGATCATTCCACTTAATGGCAAGTGCAACGTAGTCCAATCTCACATTAGAACCAGAGTTGTTGAGGCTAAAGGCAGTGGGAGGAGTGGCATCAAGAAGACCAAGTATTTGATCAACAGAGGATACCGAGTGATTGGCAAACAGTCCAGCAATCACATTCATCGGGGAGATGTCATGATTGCTTGAGGTGAAACACTAGCAAAAGAATTATGTTACTATCTAACCAAACATAACATGAACGTATGGTATGGAATTGAGCTGCACCGAACACGTGCTCATTGAATGCAAGAGACAATGAGGAGTATATTGGATGGCTATCTTGCTCGTTTTTGACGGCCTGATTTTTGAAGACCATGAAGGCAACCAACTGATCATAAAGTACAATTTGCTGTGATGGAGAAAGGGTGCGAAGCTGATTAATCTTGGCAAAGATAGCCATAAATCATGTACCACATTAGATATCATGATGTACTGAGATGTTCCCATCAAACTCGAGGATCATGGTATATGGGTCAGCAGCAGGAAAAATCTGGAGATGTAGTGAACCCATGGCTTCACCAGAATTGACATGAACGAGTGGCGGCAGCCAGGTCGAAAGCCTAGCAAATGTTTGTGGAAGGATGGCCTTGAGAAAAGCAGGGCTGGTGGCCGTTTCATAGTTTGAAATGAGATAACAGATAAGCACAGGTGAAACAGGTAGCAAATCCATGCCCCAAATGAGTCCAGTGTGAAGGACTAAGCCATATGCTCTGAACGCTTGCAAATCTTCATCACTTGGTGGAAGAGTAATGATGACAGGGACATAGTAACCATCTTCCCCAACTTGTTGCCAGTGGTTGGACCGTTTTGTGATGAGGTCCATTAGCACAGCCCAAAAAGACCGCTGGGGCCCATCACCAACACTGTCACCACTAATACAAGTATATCATCAATATGAAAGTGCAATAGATCACATCATGCGACTACTCACATGCAAACATGAACATTGTTAAAGCTAATTGTTGTCGGATTGCAGTTTTGAAGGATGGTTTGGGAAGCAACGGGGAGTGAGTGCATGTCATCGGGCACACCAAAGCCAAGTGCTGATGCACACCAACTCATACATGAGTCAAAGAAAGCTTGGGCAGCACCACCAGGAGTATCTGCAACGATTCTGACCAGGGTATCTTCTAGTGTAAATGGTGCAGTTGCCATGGTGATGGAATGATCAATTTGCTGACGCCATTCATGAAGTGCTGTGGCTACCGACATTGCTCGGAGCTCTGGTTCTGCTCATTGAACCATGATTTCAGATGGTGATGGTTGAGATGGGAGCTGGGATAATGCTATGAGCGGCGAAAATGATGGGGAGTCTGGGAGCGGTGTGCGAGACCTAGATGCTCTAGAAAGCAAGTCCGTGAGAGATGGTGAAAGTTCCTGGGAGAAACCTGGAGTAGTAGGCTCTGGCCCAAACACAGGAACCAGGAAGGCCTAAAAACCAATATTGACAGTTCAAGTTCAAGTAGGGGAACAAAGGTTGGATAGCGTACCATGTCTTGAAAACACTCATTACTGCACTGGATGGTTCCTTGCACTTCATCAAGAACTGACCGCATAAACCCATTCCAAAGGTGCATAGCAAGGCATGTGTGGCTGTCACCAGGCTGCCCTTTCAAGGGACCAACAACGAGATTGGAATGAGTCAGCACTAGAAAACCCGCAATAATCAGTATGTGACACACAAAAAATGATTGAAGGACCCACGGATAAAAAGCAGCAGAGATTCTTGATATGGTACAGAAGGACGAGGGAAGCGGTTACCAATCTTATCAAGTTCAGCAAAGGTTATCTCTTGTGTGGACATGGGGGAAGGGGTCAACCTGGCACCAAGGGGTGATCCCACATGCTGACCCTTGGGAGACATGAGAAAATTCCAGTCGAAATTGGCTTCAGAGGAGAATGGCAATGGATTGCTGTCAACTATGGAGCTTGAACTCGCTGAGGGAATGGAATGAGTCAAGGATCTGGGAAGATCAACTGTGTCGGCTCCATCCGGTGGAAGTACTTGAGAAAATCTGAGACCAAAGTGCGAAAAGTGTGATTGTATCGCTGCACTAAATTGTTGTCCTGCCAAGGCGTCACCTTTGGCATAACACTCAAATGTGAATACGAGCTTCAGTGAAATGGCTTGCACAAGAAAGCCAGCTATCTTGTCTAGAGTCAGTGCTCTTAGGACACTGAATGCCCTTCCGCTTTGTGTGGAGATTGTCCCATATGCCTATATAATTTTGTATGAGCGCAGAACAGCTGACTCATGCAATCACGACTCACAGGTTCTGGGTGAATTACAACCACATATTTGCGAGCAGAGAAACCCTGTGGAAGGTGAGAGGACGGCGTAGAACAGCATTGCTGGATGTGTTGCATAGAGCCACATCAGCATTGTCCAAGAACCATGGCTGAAGACTGGAAAGGAGAAGCTGCAACACCACGAGCTGCAGTAGCGGCACGATAGACATGATGATCATTGGTTGAGCTGGCTGGGGGAGGAGCAGGGGGATTCCAAGGGGAGAAAGCTGGAGCATGTTGTTGCGTTAACAGAGGCAAGGTTGCGGCTGACGTAGATGGCAACGGAGAGCCAATTGGGTGAAGGTAGGCTTGCAAGGAGCCTGTGGATGAACCTCCAGATGCTGTAGTAAGGGGGGAAAGAACAGGGTTGCCATCTGGTAACGATCTATTATTGGCAACCTGGGCGCTGGCTGTACTAGCTGACAAAAGGATGTGTGCATTTGGAGTCAATGGAGCAAGATCGGAATTGGTTTGGTCGTTGTTGGGTACAATGTGCATAAAATATGGTCGATTACAGAGGGTACAGTTGGAACGTGCAGTTGGTGGATTATCAGACTGCAAATCATATGAGAATGGCACCTATGATATCAGCGACAAAAAAAACATACCGTAGCAAAAAAACGATTGCCATGACATAAACGCAGGGGCAGTGAAGGGACTGGAGGAGTGCGATGATCCCTTAAGGGGTGAGCACAAGTGCACTCATCTTGCCCAACCTAGATAATTATCTTCAGTTGATCTGCATCCACAATGTAATTGGCTGCAGCCTTCATGATACGCACCTCCATGGGGAAAAAGGCAGTGCAGGGACAGACACAACAGTGATTCTGGTGAGACATGATAGCAATTAAGGGTATTACATGTGTGGTGGTAGTGTTGGTTCAATGGATGATGGGGATGGTTCGAGGGGGGAGGAGCGAAAAATCACCAGCAGGTCTTTCCCACTAGCATGGCCTGTGCACACCCAGCTCCCAGAGGCATAATTGAAGCCATCATATCTGGAAATATGAATTCTGAAAGATGAGAGAGAGATTCCTAATTGGATGTAAAAGCGAAAGCAGTGAAAGCAAAATGTGGACAGCGGAATCAGGGATCCGAAGCAATTAATCAGTGAACATACATGTATTTATGGGAGTAAAAGCGAAAGCAGAGAATGAAAGTGAAATGTGGACAGCGGAATCAGGGATCTGAAGCAATTAGTCAGTGAACATAGATGTATTTGTGAAACGAATACTTTTGTCCGGCCCCGCCCCTCATAGCGGCTCTCCACGGCATCGATCACGCTCCCGTTGTCAAGCACAGCGCTCAAGTTTGCAAGTCAGTAGTTCACAATGGCCACGGTGTGCGTTCGCGTGTGGCATCTGGCATCTGGCAACTTGAACTTGTGTGGCAAGTCTCGGATAATGTATTTGGAGGACTGGAACGTTTCTCTACTCGACCATGCCCCGATCCCTGACGTAGACGGGCTGGACACGTACAACCACAGATCAGACATGCTATTGAAAATGAAACTGGAGTACATAATGAACAAACTGTTCTTGGGGGTGTCGTCACATCGAACCCAAGAGAGGTACATTTGAGAAACGTCTACGAAGGGCATCTATGTGCATTATGCAAAGCCCAGCAAATGTTCTCTCGTGAAGCTCGTCATGCTGGAATGATACATTATGGGCAAGTTCGTGTGCAAAGATGAGGTACCTTCACCAAAGCAGTGTCATCGAGAGTTCGTGTTATTGATGGCGCAAGAGGCGAACATACCATTCCATGATGAATCTCTTCTCGTCAACCTTTTTGTAGTCTATACAAACACATATTAGTCCTCGCGTGCGCTACTTAATCAGTCAGACTACGCACGGTGTTCACGATAATGCGCCAGGTTGAGATAGATGTGACCTCGCTTGTGGTTAAAGGCCATGAGATTAGGGTCTGAATTCTTCCAAAATATGCGGAATGTCGCACGATCCTTCTTGAATACATCGGCCAGACTAACGACAAGCTGTGCGAATTCTTCCACCACTTCTCCCAGCTGCTCGGGGCAACGCGACTGTTCTGATAAGATTTGGATTGAGAAGCATGTAACCCTCCGTGAAAACATGTTTACACTCACTTGCCTTGAAGAACATGATGCCATACTTGTTAAAGCGCACTACGAGACAATGATATCTTGGTTTGTCGGACTCGAGGGTGAGTAGTCCTTACCATCTGAGTCAAGCTCCGTGTCAATTTGCCCGCAATAGACGTCCTTCCTCTTCAAGTCGGACCCGGTCAGCAATTCTCTAAACCACTTCTGAGATTCCTTGGATGGATCGGCTGTTTGTGTAGGTGGACAGATCGCTTGCTTCGCCAACTCTGCGGGGTCTTGCGAAACTGTTCAGCCACATTCCGCGCAAACAGACAAACGGGCGTAGCCGCAGCTTACCGATTTTAGGAGAAACCGCGCTCGCTTTACGTTTCTTTGGCGACGACCTCAACAGGCGTGATACGAAAGTGGGACCTGTCGAGGACAGAGCACGAGGGAATTTCCGACGTCTATGTTGATGGCCTTCGCGGGGGGCTAAACCGGGGGAATCATCCTTTGACACACCACACGGAGTATTGTTAAGGGCAGCCGGCGCGTTCGTCTCCGTTTCGCCTACAAGTCGAAAGCCTCTCAGAATGCGCTGGCAATGAAAGCGGGGAAGCTTACCGCAGTAATCCTGATCCATACGGCTTTCCTTGTTCATCAGAAGCAGCTGCATGGCCAACACATCTCTTGGTGAGTAGGTCTTGAACAGCTTTCTGCAAAGCGCGGTTGCAGTACTATGTAACCCGGTCAGCGATATTATTGGCAAATTGGCAATGACATACTCGGTATACATGGCCTTCTTGTCTACATCTTTTACAATGTAAAGGGTGATCGGGTCTTTGCTCAACCCGGCAGTGACCTCCCGAGGTTTTGCGGGGAAGGCGCCAAGCGGACACTTGAGCACTTTGTGCAGTTCAAGTTTCTCGCAAGTTTTCACCGTTAGCGTAAAGATATCAACAGGAAACACTAGTTCCGGCTCTTTTTTTTTCAAGGTGTTCACACATTGTATAATGTCGTCGGGCTTGAGTGACGAAGAATTCGTGGGTTCTTCGTCCGTTGCGCAAACTTCGTACGTCACGCAACTATCCAATGACTCTGAACCAAGTTCCTCATATAATGCTGTTGAAAAGATAAACGAGAAGTTACACAATTACAGCGGAAACTTGAACACTTACCCTTGAGTCCGTCTGGAGCCACGGGAACAGATTGACAAAAGTCGCGAAGGTTTTCCCTGTCGCCGCCTCTCAGGATTTCACATGCTTGTTTCGGCTCTTCCCCGTAAGGCCCGTCTGACATATGTTGCCAAAGTAAGATAGGGGATTTGCGCAGAGCCATTTTGAGCTCTCCGGAAAATGTGTCAAATTCCTTCGCGATGTCTTGAAGGCAATTATAACTAGTCGAACGTTAGTACTCTCGAGGGGTCGATAAAATCGACGCACCGATCATCAGGTGCCAGTTCCAGAAAGCGTCGGGGACAAGCTACCATTGCCGTTGCGATGTCCGATGCTTTGGGCGGTTCTCTCTTGACAATGAGGGTGATCAGGGAATCATCTCCACCATCGCAAAGCTCTATGAATGGTAATAAATGAGCCAGGTGACGTTTATGCTGGGGAAGTGATGACATGAGAAAACAATCTTTCAGGCGTTGGTGGGTGGTGGACGGCAGGTTGGGTTGGATGGGGTAAGTCTCGAATGGAACAAATCGGACTTCTCCAAGTTTCTGGATATGTTCAAATCCAAATTCCGAGTCTGTTCAGACCATTCTCGACGTTGTTTCTTTGCTCGTAAAAAACAAGACTCACTAATCGTGTTCTGTGAGAGCTGCTTAATCCATGTCTGGGCCAACCCGATATTTGAAGGGGCCTTTGTCTTCAGACGCTCAATTAGTATATCAGGAGGAGGAGTGTCCTTGACTCCGAGTATGCCTGCATACTTCGCGAGGGAATGAGATATCATGTGAAATCCCATTTCTTCCCAGACAGGACAGGAAACCACCTGATTTAGTGAACAGTCAGTACTCGAGCGCTTCGATTAGCCGGGAGCCCAGGACATCCACCTCGTTCAGATGAACCAATGACCCGGTTTTTGTGGAAATCATGGCAACACCAGGCTGCTTGGCCTCTTCGCAATATTCTTCGCCGTTGTCCGAAAGACACTGTTCAGCCAAGTCAACCTTTGTCTTGTCTCGGCTGGCCAACCACTTGTCGACTTCTTCAAGTGGCGGATACACCCTGAAGCCCAACTTGTTCAGGAGCTCTGTTCCAACACCGTCTGTCCCACGCAGGGAAAGAATTGGAAGACCATGCTCTCGCAGTCTGACACCTAGTCCACCTGGTTGATGCAGCGCTACCGCGGTGAGTTTACCATGCTCTTCGGAATCGAAAACCTTCTTCCTCCTCAGCTGTCCTATCCGCTGCTCTGATAGATCTCCCTTCGCCACCATGTCTGCAAGGTACGGTAAAAAGCGATCGTTCATGTAGTCTGTCGACTCTTCCAATCTGAAAGGTGGTCCCGGGCCATCAATCTCCCAGAATAAGCTTGACAATTATTCATTCCCGTACCGTTTAAGTAATCCATCCCACTCCAACCTTGAACGAACTCCAAGTAGTTCATACACACGGTTATTCAGTGTACGATCATCGACAATGGGAATGTCATCCCAGATCCCGGCAATCCCGAAATACGAGTCACCCGGCTTCCTAAACCCGCAATTGGTGCTTATACATGCGAATGAAGCCAAATGGCCCTTTGCTTTCTCCCATTCTTGCGACGGCATGGCTGGGGTGCCGAGTGACCCAGAAAAGATGGTAAGAATACGGCTATCGAATGCCTTCTCTGGATCTGCATCGTCATGTTTGCAAACAAATCCCAACCATTCGAAGGGATCCAATGGTTCCCATCCAAACAGGTCACGTAGATAGTGAGCATAAACCTGTGGTTGGCGGATATAGATGGTCTCGGAAGGGAGAAGGTCTTTGTCATGCGTGAGCTGCGTGTAGTGTTTGATTCTCTGCAATTCGATGACTCCGCATTTTTCGCAAGAGAGATGGCCTCTGTCGCGGAGCTCGTTGAAGAACTCCTTTTCCTTTTTATCACTTGCTCCAAGCCTCCCCTTGTTATTCCCCCACCAACCAAAAAAATTCTCCATATCTGCTTCGGATAGGTGGTGAGAAGTAAACTCTTCTACTATGTCCTTGGGCCCGCAGCGCTTAATAATAGTTCGCTCGTCAGTCCAGTCCCACTGCTCTGCTGGGACTTCGGCATGCAGGTGAGGCATCTTCTTGAGAATGGAATGTAGGCCTTTGTTGTATCGCCTGACGAGCGAGACGTGTGAAATCCCATGATTTGATAAGACGCTCTGCTCTGGAGGGGAGAAGAAACCGGATTTAAGATGAAGTGATGTTCCACAAGTTGGATTCTGTTTAAATGCAAATTGTTGCATCGTGTACAGTCCCAATTTCTCAACTTCGGCGAGCTTTGACCCGGCGATCTTCATTTCCTGCTCGTATATGGCCCGTGCGAGATGACCGGCTATATTCAAGAGCGACTCGTTCCATTCTGTCAATATTATATTAGCTGGTGATACAGTGCAGCGGTATTCGTACATACTATCGACCTGACTATTGCTGGTAAGGGGTCAGCGTTGTTGCCATATAGACCAAGAGGAAACACCGACCCTAAGCGAATCGAACTGCGCACCATATCTGGAACGATATGCTTACTTGCAATGTGCAATCCAATGCTCGTGGACTCTTTGGTGCTTTGGCCCTGGCGACATAAGCAATCATTTAAATGACCAGGAACTCGAACACCTCACTATAAAGATTCGCCCACTTCTTTTGCGCTTCGTGAGTGGGCCAAAGAAAATGTCTGGGAATACACACACCTGTTTTTCTGCGGCAAAATCCCATCTGATCCATCGAAAAGGTGCCGCAACGAGCTTTTTTCCACGTGGTCTCGCTGCTCGGCATCAAACTACAACAGGGGGTAAGCTGCAAAAGTAATAAAGGTGGCACTGTGAAGACTACATACATATACGGCTTCGCAAGAGAAGTCACGCAGAAGACCCTTCATGATTGACTTGACTTCTTCCTCCATCCCCTTTTGCAGATGGGTTTTTATCCGTGCAGTGTAGAGGAAATAAGCGGCCTTAAACAAGGATTCGCTTGGTCGAGAGGTAGTCGTCCGGTTTGGTATCTCGGGAGAAGGCGCGAAGCCCTCCACATCAGCAGTCGTTCCGTTAAGAAGTGTCCTCTGTTCTGCAAGGAATGCCTTGTCCTTGGCGTGAACCGAAACGAATTGCTCTATGAAAATAACCCTCAAAAAGGTACGAAGATTCAAGGCGACGTACATACCGACGACGCGGATAGATTCAATGGTCATTATCCCTGAATCACCACGAATCATCGGGACTTCAATAGACGAACCCGATTGACGGTTCTTCTCGATGTACAGGATTTCGCGATCAGCAAGGAAAACGGTAATAGATTTGACTTTTTCCAAGAATGTTATTGAGGAGATAAGGAACCTTGCTATGTCAGGCAGGTGTGGCAGTCGCTTCCTAACGCCATTCCTGAGCACAAGCTCGACGGATGTCCACCCATCAGATTCACATGGGTCCAATGTCCAGCGGAGCTGAACATTTGTAATTAGAACTACATCCTTGCAGGTGCCAGTGTACCAACCTCGCGGTCTTCGGACCTTTGAATTTGCAGAGACCGGCCTAAATACATCTCATCAACCACGCTGAGACTAACAAAGAAAATCTTACCTTTAGACCTCACGCGAGGACTGTCACACACACCCAGGACAGTATAAAACCCTACAATACACGTAAGTTCTTCAGAGCTTGAAGATGGATGCCAACCTACTCACCAACCCCAAAAGTCCCAACCTTTGCTAGCTCTTGATTTCCGTCACCTGTCAATATAAAGTCGAGGGTTAACCTGTGTCTGCTGAAATAATCTATCAAGTTACCTATCGTGCAAAGTCTTTTCCACTGAGGGTCATCTAGACCACGTCCGTCATCCCGGATAGTCCACATGTATGCCTGTAACAACAAATGACACCTGAACGTTCAGAATGTCACTATGAGGATCTCTCACAATATCGCCTTCAGAAGCATCACAGTGTTCACCATTCTTTTCTGTTTGGAAGTGTATTTCTATATTTTTCGCTTCCGCATCGTCGGCATTTTGGATCAATTCCCGAAACACTAGCAATTCGAAATTAGTAAAAC
The DNA here is from genome assembly GCA_038093095.1 of Boletus insuetus. Classification (NCBI taxonomy): domain Eukaryota; kingdom Fungi; phylum Basidiomycota; class Agaricomycetes; order Boletales; family Boletaceae; genus Boletus; species Boletus insuetus. Next base: position 9,494 of record JBBPRQ010000500.1, on the reverse strand, counting down.
GCCTGTGACAAACATTGTAACAAACCATCGAATGGCCCCGAGTAGTTGCATAGGGATCTGTCCACCAGCGCTGATATGTTAGCCCCGAGTTTGTTCCCAGGCCGTCCCTGCATTACAGTAACAAAACACAGGTTTTAGAAAGAGGCCCCAGACCGCACATTCAATGGCCAGGTACTACACACCGAGCCCAACTTTTCTTCCATCGCGGGCAAGATTTAAACACCAATTGAACTTGCTGTCAGTATATTCGCGGTGGGAAAATATCAAGTGAGGGACCGAAATCGTCGCAGCCTTGGCGTGTGGTTCTTTCGTATATTGGCGCCAGGTTCATTCTCAGCTCAATGGAAGCCTGTAGTACGTGACTGAAACGTGTTGATGGCGGGAACCACTAGGCTATAATGGTCGAGTGCGAGCGCTTCGCGTTGCCTGTGGCAGGCTTGTTGATCGCAATCACGTCTGTCTGCGTCTACTCTTATCCACTGCGGAATCGTTGAAGCCCCTGGCCAAGTTGAACGATGGATGACACCACGACAGTGGTTCGCCTTATCCTAGCATCTGGAAGGGTACTCTCGGCAGCCAACCATGTCAAGCGTGCTTATAACACGCAAGAATCCTTCATCCAGCTTCATAATGACCTCGGACACATCTTATACAGTTTCAACTGCTTTCTCGATGACCTCTATTCATCTGCAGGTAGCGGTCCACTCCAACAGTGGTTTGCTAACAAGTACCCTCAAGGCTGCTTGGACGCCTTAACGGAACTGGAAGCCCGGATTTCGGGCATTGACTCTACCGCCGGGACGGTGAATGAAATCCACAGTACAGTTGAGTACTTCGACCAGCACCGAGCTCTTTTTCAAGCCTTGCTTGACACTAGGGTGTGTCTCCGAGTTCCCCCATACTGCCATACGCCCACACTAACCTGTGTAGGAGTCGCCCAAGAAGTCTGGTGTTGCCCCAATCCTCACGAAGGATGGTACATCGGCTCATCATGATCCGAACGAGGTACTTTATATTAGGTGTTTTGTTGTTCTCAAGATTTACCATCATGTGTGAACAGTCACAAGAATTCGAAGTACCATCTACTAGAGATGGATCACTCTGTGATTTTAGCGCTGGTCCCAGTGTCAGTACATGATACCTAATACTGTCATATGTCCATACTAACCCTGTGTAGGAGCCGCTTGCCAACCCTGATAATTCCGTTGGTCAGAGTGATGACAATAGGCAGCATCACTCAGCTGAGGTGCACTATTTGTTACGTCTCTTTCATCATGTCCTCATGACTGATCTCATTCAGGGACGTGGAACTCCTCCCCATGGGGTTTGTACACCCTGTAATGATCACATGCATCCTGTACTAATTCCATGTCCAGCAACCAGCTGGGCTGAATAACAAAACTGGTGCTGGTACTCGTCAACAGAATAGACCTCTGTCGGATCAAATAAAAAAATTCCGCCTACGTAAATACCTCACCAGAAGGAAAGCGAGAGGTTTCCTGCAACTGAAGAAAAGTAGTATTCCGCCTGCTGACACTCGTTGGGACGACCCACTGCAGACAGAGATGGCATCCCTAAGCAATAGACCAGGGACAGTAGCGGGTGCTAGATTAGATGATGTGAGTCTCCAAGCTTCTTTGTGTATATGTATTGCTGACCATCGGGTCCTTAGTTCACTCGCGGGGATGAGCAACCCGTCCCCGACAATGAGACGCCAAGCATCTCAAGCCTTGGAGCTACGGATCAACGAGAGTCTACTCAGATAAATCTACCATGGCAAGCCGATGCAAACAACAACTCCATTACAGAGACACCCACATCCCATTCGTCGTGGAGTTGGTCAGACCTGTTGTGTTTCCCTAAACGGGCAGAAAGATAAGTGCAGTGGAGTCAAAGTGTTACGTTTTTATGCGAGCGACATTGTTAAGCAGCGCGGATTTCTTTTTTTGTCCTCCTGGATTCCTAGTGCACCAGCCTCTCCTACCACGACATGCTACGTAGCGTTTGCACCCACCCTCGCAGCTCATGCGCTCACATCCCAGCTGGCAGGTAGTACAGGCTTCTGTCAGACTGGAAAGTGCTGCGTGTTTTCGCCAACCTCTCCCTTTTACTACACTCAGCAGTCACTCATGTCACTCGTCTGTAAATACTATTTACATGCAATCCATGTTTCTTCCTCGTCTAGCCCAAAGACTAGACTTGAGTGTATAATTGATATTTACTAACTAACCACTTCTGGTAAAAGAAGTTAATGTGACAAAGCTCGAAACACCGAGTAAGACGAGAATGAGACACGCTACTCCAAGGACTACGACGGCAACGAGATGGCCAGGACTAAAAATCTGGTATGCCAAAGCGATAAGAAAAAGGGCGATCCTGAACAAGCGATAAGCTAGGACACGTAGCACTGAAAGACAAGACTTACGACCAGATTGGCAGGGCCGTAGGGAGGCTGTGAGTGATCGCGAGAAAGGGTATTCCCATTTTCCTGCTTATATTCTGTAGAGCGTTTGCCTACAAGCGGTTGAGGTTCGATTAATGCTCGAAGGTGGCATGCAGCTGGAAATGACACACCGCAGTACCAGCAAACCTAAGCCCTGGATCACTGTAAGCTTTCGATATCACAAACGATACAACGATCGAGGTAAGTGTTGTCAGAGCGGAAGCACATATGATAATTTGCGATGCAGTAGAGGGAAACGTCGGGGTGTCAACCACGCCTGGTACAGCAAGGAAAGTAACGTTCGCGATAAGCAGCACCGACGACTGCTTGGGGTCAGAAAGTATGGGCAGGAGAGACTAGAGGTCCTTACAAGAATTGTACACCGACTCAACTCGTCCGTCATCCGCATGACAAATTCTCTCCAATGTGGCTGAACAATAATGTGGTCAGCCCAAACACGCCGTAACCGGATGGCATGTTCCCTGAGGAACCCGAACAGAAAGATGTTTACGACCTTGAAAACTGGTCGATCTTCCCAGTAATCTTCCTCAAAGATGTATGCGCCCGCATCGAGGCGTGCACATTCTTGTCCATGAAAATTGACGAACTTATTACGGGCTGGTTTACCAGTCAACTTTGTCCTAAACCAGATAAACCAGATCCTTACCAAACATGGTCATAAGTCGTGCTTCCCGAAAATTTGAGTGTTGTAATGCGATGAATGAGTACGGACCCACCTACAACACAAATGCTATACTCGTTCTGGGACTCCATTCCATCTACACATATAATCAGGAACAGTGAGGAATATGAAGATCCAGAACACACTACCTGGCAATGAATTCACAAGTTCCAATAGCGAATCCAATCCTTCATGAGCGAAGGGGCTCAGTGAGCTATTAGAGGTAGCTACATCTGCGAAACGAGTAGTACAATGTGCGGGCACGTGACCTATGACACACACCAGCTTTGGCGTAGCTCACTATTCCTCTTAGCTCGTCGTAGGTCTCTTTACGAAAGCGGCGATTATGAGGGTAGTATTGGCAGTGAGACCTAAGAGCAGAGGAATTGAGATTGTTACTGTATCAATCCGAGATTAACAATGATTAAATGACGACGTGGTGCAGAGACTTGCCTGAAATACACGAAATGAAATATACCAGTAGCATCCCTCAAGAAGATACTCTAGAAACATGTTAGAAAGGAAATGCCAAGTGTCTGAGGAACCCACTAATTTGGCTTGGTTGGGTAACCCCTTTAAATGTCTTTCGAAACACCTTTCCTACTTTCACATCAGTGAGCCAGAAGAGACGACGACTGATGTGGTCGACAAAGTAATATTGGCATGCATGTCTAGTAGGACCAGTTGAGATGACATTCAGTACGAGTTCTGTATGATCATCCAGGAAATTCTTTTGAGTAGCTTCGTGAATGAGGTGGCTTGCAGAAAGCACAATGTCTTCCCCAAGCCCGTTGTCCTCCGTGATGTATGTGTCAGTAAAGAGCCGCTAGAAGAATGTTACCCCAAGGAAACAGAGAGAGGGTGAATAAACCCCACCAACTCAGCGTAATAGAAGAAAAGATTTCCTTCTGGGTGAACGAAGCTTTGCCAACCTGGCGGGTGTGGCTGACTAAAATTCGAGATAGTAAGACGACATTATGCGAGGCGAAACGAGATGCGTACGAAAGACTCTCATTGCCAGCGGGGATTCGAAAGTTGGCAAATATCCTAGGATCTAGTGAGTGTCGAGTGAATGCTTTTTCTAAGGGCATACCCGTCGTGTTTACGCCCGGCGTATCGTATCGCCCCATCAGCGACCCCAGGTTGAACACTCCAGGTAGGCATGGGCCGCGCTGAGGATCTCAATAATTCGGTCGTTGTAGCAGACTCTGTTGCCACCTGGGCGTTGACTGAACCGTGAGTCGGAGCTGTTGGGCTGAAGATTCGAGAAGGAACAACAGATTCCATGTCTGACAGCTGGAACGCCACATGTCGATTGGCCGCTGGGAGATGGATACTGTCAGAACACAGGATGCGAGCTGGGAAGTCTGTGAAAAAAGTCGCTTTGACTCTTTGGAGTGAGCGCCAGAGTGAAACAATCCGCCCGAGCACCGCAGTGAAGCCAGTGGTCAAGGACGAGCGTAGTCGAATGGCTAAGGAAAGCAAGAACTTGAGGCGGTACAAGGAACACCGAATCGACATACTGCACAAAGCAGTCGGACTTGGAGTGTATTGACTTAGGTAATGAGTACGTCGAGCGACTCGAGTCCGACGCTTGCCGGCAATCGACCGATCAACCAAAGGGGTTTGCGTAAAGGATGGCACTCCGCGTGGAAAAAAACTGTCAATTACAGATATGCTTGGAACTTGAAGCTAGCTGAAGAGGGAGCATGTACAATTGTAGCATCACGATCATGGTTGCAAAGACTACACACATCTAGTAATAACCTATCACCGCGAGCCACACCGCGTCATTTCCCCGTAACGTGCCAGTTCATCCTCCGTTTGAAGGCCCAGCCCTCGGCCAGTGTTACGAAGTAATAGGAACTCGCTACGTCGTGACTATATACATGCATGACTCGATGATTGTTAGAAGAATTACTTTGTACCAGAGATTTACAAGCATAAGGCACGACTGCCACCAACACGACCCGAACCGGCGTTTTCGCCAGTTAAGCAAGGCTGCTGGCAAAAAAGTACAGTATCATGCAACTCATTGTACTAAAACATAGGAGAATGAAATATACGATGCCAAAAATGATGCGGACAACTGGATATGCCTGGACAAAAATTCGGCAGACTAGGGCAACGAAAAAGAGGGAAATCCTATGGGTGATGGTGACAATCTGCAGTGAACAAAACGACAAAAACCTACGCCCAGATCAGCAAAGCCATAGGCAGGCTGTGTGTGATCGCAAGATAAGGAATTCCCACTTTCTTGCTTATGTCCGACAAGATCTTCGTCTGCAAGCCAATGTATTAGGACCGACACCAGAACGCGACAGGAGACATACTGCAGTGGCAGGGTCGACGAATTTCGGATTAGCATACACGTTCAGCAACACGAACGATACCACGATTGAGGTGATTGTCATAAGTGCTGAACCATAGATAATAAATTGCAAAGGGACCGTTACACCTGGTGCGGCTAGGAAAGCCATGTTTGTGGCAAGCATTATCGTCGACTGCTCATTGTAAGACACGGGAAGGAGGGCAAATAAAGCGTTCCTACAAAGGTTGTATACCGGGTCAGTTCGTCCGTCACCCTGGTTACAAAGTCCTTCCAGCGCGGCCGAATGATGATGTGGTTGGCCCATACACGCCGTAACCGCATGGTGTGTTCCTTGAGTGACCAAAACAGAAAGAAGTTTAGAACCTTGAAAATCATCCAATCCTCCCAATGCTCCTCGTCAAAAAGATACACGTCTGCATCGAGGCGTGCACATTCTTGTCCATGGAAATTGATGAACTTGTTACGAGCTAGTCAGCCTGTCAACCACCCCGCAGATGTGCAAAGCGGACAGCGTACTTGCCAAAAATGTACATTAGTCGTGCTTCCCATAAAGTTTTAGTGCTACGTTGTGGTAATGAAAGTATATTCGGCTTACCAGCGATGCACACGGAATACTCATCTTGAGGCGCCGCATCATCTGCACAAGTCATCAGGACGTGTAGGTGTGCGGACCGAGAAAACTCCCCTGAGGGTGGATTCACGACATCTAACAGCGAGTTCAGTTCGTCCAGTGCGAATGGGCTCAGAGAGGTATCAGAGGTCATTTTGTCTGGGTAATGAATGAGATATGAGTGTATGTAAGCATGGGGTTTGTAGACCACACCAACCAGCCTTGGCGTAGCTTAGCATTCCTCTTAGCTCGCTAAAGACTTTCTCGGAAGATCGTCGTTTGTAGGGATAGTATTGGCAATGAGACCTGGGCCAGATGACTTGAGACGGTGACTGGGTCAATATTGGAATTAGCAACTGCTAGCGGACGTAGTGGTGGAAGGACCTGCCTAGGATGCACGGAAACGGGCCAACCAATAGCATGCCTCGAGGAGATACTCTTTGTCTGCGTCAGGAAGGAAAGGGTAAATATCTAACCAACGGACCTAGCTGACTCAGTTGAGTAACTCCTCTGAATTGTTTCCCAAATAGATATTCCACTGTCACATTGGTATGCCACCAAAGACGACGATTGACATGATCAACGAAGTAATAGTGACAGTACCATTTGTTTTTCCTTGCGGTCACATTCAGTACGAGTTCTGTCTCGATATTGGCCAGTCCATCCCTGAGTTCTGCTGCTTTTGACACGATTCGATCCGCCACCCCATCTTTCATGATGTATGTGTCAGTGAAAACGTGCTGGAAAATGGTCACAACAAACGCATATTAGAGATCAGATAAACTCAACCAATTCTGTATAATAAAATAGGACGTTTCCCTCTGGATGCACGAACCGTTCCCAACCCAGGGGTGGTATTTCTCTATTTTCTCCTACCAGTCAGGCCATTGCAGTCGAGACGAAACATGCAACATACGCTAGACTCTGTTTTCCAGCCGGGATGTGTAACTTAGCATATTCGCTAGAGTATAGTGTGAACGTCAAATGGGACAAGGAGCGAACATAGACATACCCCTCGTTTTTACGCTTGGCGTATCGTGTCTCTCCATCAGGAACTCCAGGGCGAACATGCCAAGCTGGCTTCGGCTGCGTTGTAGGACTGGTCGATGCGGAGGCAGATTGCTCGGGTGATGCTGTTGGACCAGACACACCAGAATTGTCGGGGGATGGATCGACAGGATGGGGATCCGAGAAGTGCACAACACGATGGGCCGGCGGCGGTGAATCGTGTGAACATAGGATGTGAGGCGGAGAGTCGGGAAACGTGCTTTTGTGTCCCCGGAATGAGCGCAAAAGAGAAACGAGCCAACCTAGAGCAGCATTGCACTTGGAGAGCAATCGCAAGCGGGAAGGGAAGGGAAGCAGGAACTTGAAAAGGCGTACTAGACGCCATAACAACTTGAACATTTTCGATTACAGTACTTGCGATAACTTTACAGTCAACTTCTTTGGGCTGGAAGACGATGGTGAACGTATACACTGGCTCGCTCAAGGCTACCTGGTGCTAGTATTGCGGCCACAATCTTGACCGTAACAAGTTAAATTACATTCTTGTTCTTCCCACAAAGAACGCGCCGTACGTACAAGTCCGAACTGTGAACTTGCGTCTGACACGCCGTTGCCTGCCAGTGACACCGAACGGCGAACTCCACTGTTCCAAGCCGTACATCCACTTTAGCAGTCGTTCGGTCGCTACGGTTGCCACGTACGATGGTGAGCATATGAGTCACATTAGCATATCACCTGGAACACAACAGGGCCACTAAATTCTTTCATGGCAGGACGCCGCCCGAAATTCGGTTCAGGTGAGCGCTATTGTGAGTCCGACAGAGATGATGGTCCTCAACCACCGAATCATTTCTCTTTCGACGCTTGCTCCTTAGCCCGTACGTTGTTGTTGATTTGTCTATACGACCAGTATTAATTTAGCTTTCTCATTGTTAGTCAGTAAGCAGATCAAGCGTAGTTTTGTCCTGGTATAGGCTGAGCACAGTTCGCATCATGTTATTGACATGATGATGCAGCTGATTTATGCTGATGACACGTCGTTGAATGTGTGGCGTCGGGACGATCTGACATCCACTGTTGCGATCTTTTCACAAGAAAAGCAAGACGCTGATTACCACAGACTCGCCAATCTTGCCATTGTCAGAGCTCGTTTAGAACAATGGGAATCGGCAGAGCGAGACGCACGCGCAGTAACTTCTCATTCTTGTTCCTTCGCACACATTCTGATCTCCATTCTTTGAAGTCGATTGAGATCCAGCCTACAATTTTAGCTTATATCGCAGCGAGCATCGTGCTTGGTGGCCAGGGCCGGCTTGCTGCCGCAAAGCAAGAATTCAATCAAGGATTTCTGTGCCACGAGCCCAAGAATGCTTGTCTTCTTCTACTTATCAAGGTGTCGTACAGATCTATGGCGTGGAACCTTCTGCTGACGAACTCATCGCCTTGGGTAGTCTATCATCACCTTTGTAGCCGGAGACCGCAATGAGGCTACGAGACGTGTTGGGGACCTAGTACAAGCTTGTGAGCAAGCCGATCAACCGTTGTGTCGCGCAGTTCAAGTATGCACTCTAGTGTACACGTCACACAGGTACACTGACAATTTTCTGCAGGCGCAAATGCAGTTTCTCATTGGGCAGACGGCCCTTTATGAAAAAGACACAGAGGAAGCATTGAACTCATTTGCCAGTGCAGGAGCTTCGGCACCGTTCTTGAAGCTTCCAGAACTCGATACTATAACACTGGTCGGCCATTTAGTTGAATGGGCTTTGAAATGTTAACAATCTTCGTTAGATATTTGGGTGGGATTTCGACTCGCTATTACTTGGCATTCATCAACGGACGTGCGAAGCGCTGTACATGGCGTCCCGGATGAGCGAAGCAACACAGTCATTACAAGCTCTGTCGGATCAGTTTGGAGCAGAGATAAGGGCCAGTGTAAAGCTGAACGACTGGTATCAAAGTGTGTCCTTCATCGACAGCTACTTCAGTTTTGTTTGCTAGCCCTTTTCAGATTTCTCGCGGAACTGCGCTAAGGCCTCACAGGACACGTCCATTGATAATAGTAAACACGCCAAAGGCACCGTGAGTGACTCAGGGTCATTGTTCCCTGACCCAACCCTGTCATCCATCAAGAATTCTGTTCCGCAAGGCACTTTGGATCCATTCTTTGATCTATCAAGTGCGAACGCCTCTGCCTACTTGAGACAGTATTCGACTCATTTCTGCTAGCCATCGACATCAGTCTCGCTAGGGATTCCCGTAAAACAATTGAATCCATCTCCATCAAACTGAGGCAGAACGATGGGCCACTGAGGAATATTCAGAAGACCGTGTCCATACATGCAGGTGGCGTACACCGAGCAGAGTTCATACCTCCTCTGTAAGGCATTTCATGTAGTAGCATCCCTGCGCAGCGAAT
>JBBPRQ010000499.1:0-24523 GCA_038093095.1 Boletus insuetus | reverse complement strand
TTATGTACCTGTAGAAGGTACACTAGACATAATGAGTACAGGGTAAAGTGTATGAATGAATGGGTCTCACCTCAGTACTGATACGAGTCAGGACTGAGGTGTAATCTACGCGTCCAAGCGAAGGTTATCTATCTGATTATGTAATACGGGTAAACCCGAGTCCGTTTGAATCTAGTGGTCCGTAGCAAATACACAACACTTCAGTGGTGTACCAGCCATGTGGTTGTCTGTTATCCGATGCAGATACAAAATCCCAGACAGAAGCTTCCCCTTCTTGTAACTGTGAGAGCGAGGAAAGAGGTGAGAAATGCAAGTCTGTAAACATCATGCATTACCTTGCGTCGAGCCAATCGGAAACCATGTTCAAGATATCAAGATCAGATTTGAACGTGTCGTCGAACCCTGGTGTGTCCACAAGAACTACGTGTCGGGCACTCTCCTGGTCCAAGAATCTGATGGCACGGACATATTTTGATTCCCTGCCAGTGAATGCCATGTCCACTCGCAAGGCATACGAACTGAAGGAATGTAAATGAACGAATTACACTACTTTCTACTTGTCTCACTGTGCTCTTGCCAGAGCCTGTCGGACCCATGACACTTGTCGATATTAAGTTAGACATTTCACCTTCGAGAGATATATCACGTACGCTATCACGATATCGTCTGGTTGCGGATCCTCTGTGTTCACCATCGCGAAGGGTTCTTCCGACACCTGAGGCTGGGATTGCTGTCCTGCGTACATTTGTGGCAGAGGGTCCACTGTCGCAAGTTCGTTAATTACTTCCGGAAGACCTTCGATCAAGGGACATGGCATACTATCTGTCTGAGGTTGTTGCTCTGCATTGGGGTGAGGCGGGGAGTGTAGCGTCACAGAAAGTTCTTCGGCTATCTCAGGAGGTCCTCCGGCCATCTCAGGGTGCCGTGCCTGGCTCAGATTATTGTTCTGCGCTCGTCTGGGGAGGAATGTGAGCCTCAGAAGGAGCTCTTCCGCTACTCGCAGGGGTTCTTGGATTGTCTAACAGCACGCGCTCTTTGTCTGAGATTGCTGCTAAATTACTTGTGGATTGCAAGGAATTAGAGTTGTTTATGTTTGTTTACTCACTCAGACCTTCGTTTCCCCCGGGGCCGGTGTCGGTTTCCAGTCCCAATCTCAATGAATGGAATACAGACTTTCGAACGAAGAGCGCCAAGTCAGTGGGGTCAACTGAACGACAAACATTCACAATCTCGGTGAAATGGCTTGAAGACGAATATCAAAGTCGGGTTCAAAACGGCGCAATCACGGCGACCGACCACGACGACCAGCATCGTACGCGTTGCAACGTTTTAATCGACGTTAGTGAGCTGAAAGAGAGGCGAGCCATACTAACAGGGTCAGTCCTTATTGTCTAGTGCACCATTACAGGCACAACTACCTGATTTCATTTTCTAGGGATTCCGCCACACAGCAACCTGATGCACCAGGGACGATGCTGTGGTTCGTGGGGTGTATATCAATGCACCGTTCACATGATGGCTCCTGCGCTGACGGCCATACCATGTCATGCAGGGACTCACGACCACCAGGACCTAATGACGGCCTATACACATATGGCGGCACTTCTTGGTTCAGATGAGTCCCTTTGTACCTAACAAAGCCTGGCGCGCCTTGGCAGCTTAGGCGGTAGGCGCACGTCAAGTGTCGAACGAAGAGATGAACAGTAGTCACGAGTTGGTGACCCGTTTTAGTCGGTTTTCAGAAACTGACGTCTAGGAGGCGGGCGGTTACAAGGGTGACAGGAAGGTGACCACTGGTTCCTAGAACATTCTGGTTCCAGACTAGGTGAACAGGATATTGGCTGGGAACCTGTCAGCCAAGTGTGTATAGACGAGGCTCAGGTGTAGCAACCCGCAGCGCAATCACCACGAACGTGCGGCCTGCTACTTATGCATATGGACAAGTCCAGGGCGCATCCTTATCTTACGGTTCGAATATTTTAACCTAATGTTACTCCACAACTCTGTTTCACTAGTGAGTGTGAAATAACTATCATGCTCATTCCCAAGTCGAAGTTCTTTTCTTGGTCATTCACCATCACCCTCCATGACTTCTTGATACACGGAACGTGCACAGCTCACAAGAATGAAGCAGATACTTTGAGATACATGTCACCAGCAGCCGAAGAACCATTTGATTCTTCCTTTGCCTCGGACACTATTTCACTTTCTGAGCTGCCCATGTTAATACCCATGGCTGAGATGGTTTCCATTCCCTGATCATCAATTGATATGGTCATCAAATTCGACGGGCGTTGGATTTGAAAAATCTCACCGCTGAGAATCAATGCCACGTCATCGGTCCCGGACCTCGGGATTCCGGCTACGCAGCTCCAGACATTTGAGTCCATTTCTCCCAGCCCCTGTCAATTGGAATTGGGAGAAATCCGTTCAAGGCACTCTCAATCTAGTGTCATCAGGTAATTCCCTCCTTTTTGTACGGAGCCAGCCAATCAGTACTCAGCAATCGTGCAGAAGCGCCGTCAAAACATTACAGCCCGCAACCGCTCGACAGATACGGAGAATTCTAAACGAGGAATTGCACAGGTCTGCAGTTTGCTTCTCTCCGGTTGCGCAGGTTGCGCTAACCTTGTTCTGTGGGGTCTGTGGGTCGGCAATACGGTAATGCCGAAGTCTAGGCCCATACCTGTCAGAATAAATAACTTGAAGGTAAACAAGTTTGGCGTCGTCGTGAAAATGAACCTATATCTTTCCCTACTAGCCCAGATATTTGGACCCCCGACGTCCACGACGTCCACGGTCGACCCGTCTTACTTCTTCAACGGTATTAGCTCCGGTTGTCCTACCTCTAGTCCGATCTCTTGCCAGAACTCGAGCGTATCTGACACATGCTGCACCGAGTACCCAGGGGTATGTTTTTTGGTCACGATCAAAGCAATTGTTTCTCACCTTGTTCTGGTGACACAGGGTCTCTTGCTGCAGACACAGGTGTGCATTCCCTTGCCAAGTATCCTCTTGACGAGGCTGACTGTCGTCGTCAAAGTTCTGGGATACGAATGTCCCCGGAAGCCCCACTGACAGCTGGACGATTCATGGTATGTGATTATTTTGCAAAGAGCCAATCCTTCTCATGCGCCTTGTAGGCTTATGGCCGGACAAGTCCGTTCATTGTCCCATCCACGTCGCTGATCATTGCTTATTATTGCAAATGTAGCTGCGATGGCACATACATTGAAAACTGCGACCATTCTCGTGCTTATGACATCCATGATGTGTGTCGAAATAGAGGATACTCGCAGCAACCTGGAATTGACGCTTGTCTCTAGCTTCTCATCGAGCAAGGAGCGAGTGCAACACTTGATTATATGCAACAATTCTGGTTGAACGCTGACGGTACCAACGAACACCTTTGGAACGTACGTGGGGAGCGATGTTGTCCAAGTGGAGATCGTGCTGATTGCAGTTCATTAGCATGAATGGTCGGCGCACGGTACATGCTACAGGTAGCAACCAGTTTCCCTCATCCCCATAGGAGCACTCTAAGTTCGTCTTGATAGCACGCTCCGACCTTCCTGCTTGCCGCAGGGCAACCCCGAGGGGTCCGAGGTGGGTTGTTTATAACGCTACAACGAATCCCACACTCGTGCTTGATTGACGGACTCGCTTGCATGTCGTACACGCAGGCCGTGTCATACTTCCAGACCATCGTCCAGTTGTTCCAAATGCTCCCGACGTACACGTGGCTCGCGAACGCGGGGATTGAACCATCCTATCACCGAACGTACACCTTGTCGGAGATCCTTTCCGCGTTGGAGCAAGGTTCGGGAGGCGTAAGTCTTGAAGCACTTTTCATCATCTGGGCTATTGACGTCTGAGCCGATCTCGCCATATCACAGTACACGCCTCAAGTCGGTTGCTCGCACGACAGACTGGACGCGATCAGTTGGTACTATTACTTACAGGGATCGCTTCTCGACGGACAGTTCGTTCCCATCAGTAAGCGCTGACTAATTCCGTCAAGTAGTCCATCAGATGAGCTCATCATTCTTCTCAGATTCGCCAAAGGGATCATCTTGTCCCCACAGAGATATTCGGTACCTCCCGAAGCGGGGTTGAGTATCTGTCGTGCTTCTAGGCTGGTTGTGGTGACCTCGGTGTAGTTTGAGGATTCTGTGCGATGCAAGAATGCATATACAAGGTGATAGGTTCCCCTAGTTTGCCGTGTGAGTACATTATGGGACGAGATTGCAAGCGAGCCACGTACGCCATCGGGTAACGCAGCAAGCTTGCAAGTCACCGTCTGAACAAGATGACATGTAGGGAGGATCAAGCGATCGTGGACTGCCTGCCCCACGAACGTTTGTTCTGTTGTCGAAGGGGGATGAAACTATGGACGGACACGTCGAACTGCGGATTGGTGCTAGGCACACCTTTGAACAGTTTGGGTGTGGTGAGAATCAATAGTACGCTGGGAAGCGAGGTGGGTCCCTAGATGAGGCAGTGATGGGTATAACAGCGGAACGGTCAAAGGAGTGTACGTGGCTGAGCAACGAGGCAGACAAGCGATCGATGTACTCCCAAGGTTACTATAGTTGGACGTTGAACATATGCGCAACCGGGCATGAGGGCGTTGCAAAGTTGAGATGATAATGACTTCGTCTCCACGCCGCAGCTTGATCGAAATCTATGAATCGCTGATGAATGAATGATGATAATTTCGTATGGAAGTACATCATGGGACCAGACGAAGAACGAGGTTTGGCTACTTTCCAGACTCGGGCTCTCCAGGTGGATCACCTTCCCCTGCCGACTCTGTATTCAGTTCTGTGGCAGCCGTCATGAACCTAGCTGATCGTCACGCTGAAAACATGGCACTGTCAGAGTAGGCCACCCACTGTGCAGCATGGGTCCCCGCGAGCACCCTCATCGCATCCAAGTCGTTTTGGAGCTGTTCCATCAGATCGGCTGTTTGACCGACGGCACGAGACATGTTTTTTAGACTGGAGGCCAGTTGTGCGTAAAGCCTGTCCTTGGCCTGAGTAGCACCCGGACGGCTCATCGCGAACGTTGGTCGAGAGGGTAAATTTTCACACGAATGTGGGGTGCCTACTAAAGGTTCCGCGGGCCTCCAGCTTTTTTGTTGCGGCACACAAGCGACGCTTGCAACTTTGAAGGGTCCAGCTTAGCCAACCCAATGACTTGAGCGAATTCGACTTTCTGAACAACTGGCTGTAAAGCCAGCGAATCCAGTTGGCGTGTGCTGTCCAATATGGATGGCGAGGACGCCAAGTCCAATTATAGACATCACCTAACAAGTTGTCAAGTGCTGTGTAGCGGTCAAGATAGTACAGCCTGCTTTTCCCTTGCTGTGGTCCTTTTTCTCTTCAATCACCATGTCCAGTGTTCAAGCACATTTCGACAAGGCCGTTCAAGAGATCGAGCACAGAAATCCCCCAAACAAACCCACTGTCGATCTCTCGATACAGCGACTCGACAACGGGGCGGTCATCTGCACGCGGGAGCGCATCGTCAAAGACGTACGTCGTCCATTTTCCGTCATACAGATATCGCTCAGTCATGCATGTGTCGTTCTAGGTCGCGCAACCCGCCGTCGGCATTCCGACAGATGCCCAGTTCTTTTCGCCGCATGACCCGAGTAAACCCAATCTCGACTTTCTCAAGGATCACTTCTTCCACGAAGGGAGGATTGGGGAGGAACATGCGCTTTGGATCATCCGAGAGGCCACCGCGCTGCTCCAGAGAGAGCCCAATGTTCTGGACATTGATGCTCCTGTAACAGGTGAAATCTCTACGTCCTCGAATGGTCCATTTGGGCGGGTAGTGGTCCTTGTGTTGATCCGATCATTTCTTTCTATTAGTTTGTGGCGACATTCATGGACAATATGTGCGTCAATTTGTTCTGACCCTGTATAGGGCGCAATTGAGTTGATGCCATATAAAGTATGACCTCATGAAACTCTTCGAGAAGGGTGGAAACCCAAAGACGACACGATACCTCTTTCTGGGCGATTACGTTGACCGGGGGTACTTCAGTATCGAAGTAATCTATCCCTTATCTTACTCAACCTCAGTCTGATAAACCTTCTTCAAAGTGTGTCCTATACCTCTGGTCGTTGAAGATATGCTTCCCCGATAGCTTGTTCCTTCTCCGGGGTAACCACGAATGCCGACGTTTGACCGAATACTTTACATTCAAGATCGAATGTAAGATATCATCTTGTTCTACATCTATCTCTACATGACCATAGGTTCCTAGGTCAACACAAGTATTCGGAGCGCTTATACGAAGCGTGCTTGGAATCGTTTTGCTCACTTCCGCTAGCTGCTATAATGAACAAACAATTCTTGTGCATACATGGTGGTTTGTCACCCGAACTCCATACCATGCATGACCTTCAGATGGTCCGTCTGTCCGAGCGTTCCGTATATGGCTGGTCAACTCATCCGATCTTGTCAGCTGGACAGATTCCATGAACCCCCAACTCACGGTTTGATGTGCGATATTCTTTGGTCAGATCCGGCAGAGGATTTTGGATCGGAAAAGGGAAAGGACAGCTTTCTGCACAATCACGTCAGGGGCTGCTCCTTTTTCTTTACGTGAGTATGTTGCACTATTCCGGACATGCATATTCGATTGATCTTGCTTTTTGATCGATAAGGTACACTGCCACGTGCAAATTCCTGGAGAGGAACAATTTGTTGTCGGTAATTCGAGCCCACGAGGCCCAGGATTCCGGGTACGTGTTACTCTGGCCCCTTTGATGTCCCCATCGACGGGGTCCCCTCTAGATTTCGTATGTACCGAAAAGCGCAGGGTACTGGTTTCCCAACCCTCATCACCATATTCTCTGCTCCAAATTATCTCGATGTATACAACAACAAGGCCGCTGTACTCAAATACGAGAACAATACGATGAATATCACCCAATTCAACTGTACGTCACACCCATATTGGCTGCCAAACTTCAAAGATGTGTTCGAATGGAGCCTACCATTTGTGGGGGAGAAGAGTACGTCATCTTACTTACTTCATTGTATCTCATTGACGCGACCTCTGTGCAGTCACCGATATGCTCGTTGCGGTACTCA
Organism: Boletus insuetus; assembly: GCA_038093095.1. Lineage (NCBI taxonomy): Eukaryota > Fungi > Basidiomycota > Agaricomycetes > Boletales > Boletaceae > Boletus > Boletus insuetus. Next base: position 17,413 of record JBBPRQ010000499.1, on the reverse strand, counting down.
ACACATGTTCCAAGGAGGAACTTGAAGACGAGCACACCCCTGAGCCACGTCACGAAGACCTTCGGGAACGGAGAGCTGTTATCAAGAACAAAATTCTTGCAGTCGGGCGGATGGCACGGGTATTCGCGGTGCTTCGGTACGTTGACTCCTCTGTCTGATGAGCTTTGATTTCACGTGACCGCATACAGGGAGGAGTCGGAAAACGTCTCGGAACTCAAAAATATATCCACCACTGGCAGGCTCCCGTATGGGACGCTGGCACTCGGTGCAGAGGGCATCAAAAAAGCTATCTCGAGCTTCGAAGACGCGTATGTACCCTCTTTTCCTGCATCTCCAGATCACCAATACACGCTCGATAGACGGCGGTCGGATATTGAGAACGAACGGCTACCGCCCGCACCACCACCTTCGGGGGAGAAACACGTCACCTCGGTCGGCCAATCCAAGGCGCAGGCCCAATTACCCACGCCTATGCCGGCCTTTGTGCCCATAAATATGGCCTCACGACCAATGACGCCTTCGGACGACGGGCGCTGCGAGACACCGTCTCTTGAACGTGCATCTTCCCCGAGCGCGTCGAGCATCAGTTCGCCACCGACTCCCCCTCCCCCTCCTGTGACGTCGGATCGGAGGGGAAGTTTGAGGTTGGGAGGGTCGACGAGCCCGTCGACGCGGCCGCGAAGTATGCAGAACCCGTTTTCCATGTTGCATGCTGCGTTGGATGGGAAGAAGGGTGGGTCGAGTTGATATCTCCTTCGGTGCCTGGATGAGAGTTTGTTTGAGACTGTGTGTACAGGGATAGACTTTGCTTTCTTGTTCTTTCTTTTGTTGTCTTGACGCGTCCCGTCGCTGGTGGTCTGCGTATTGGCCATGATTGGATTGGATCGGCCCTCTGCCAGCACTGTGCTTTTGGGAGATGATCGATATCGATGATCGATGATTACAAATGTCGTGTATTTGTATCCGATGTATCAATTGAACCTCATGATAGAATCTATGTATTATTCGAACTCTGTATTAGGGCAATCTAAGGCCCGGTCTTGGTCATTCCCTGAAGGTTTTAGCATTCAGGGTCACCAACGCAGTGAAGACTTGGGCGGCGGGCGTGTGTCACTGCATCTCGAGTCATGTGGTCACCCGGCCGAGACAAGTCAAGGACTCTCTGAATTTCCGCGATTGCATGTCGCTCTTCTCTGGCGGTCAGCTGGACTTTGGCTGGACTCGTGGCCTTCCTTAGCCCTTGCACGCCGCTCCGATTCTTCCCAGCCGCGTCAATCATCGAAAGTTGTTTACCCATGTGCATTATATTTAACGCAGTCAGCGGCCCACCCTACCTCTTTCACCTTGAAGCATAAAGTCATACGATGGGTGATAGCATCAGTGAGTTTGCCGATACTACAATGTCTACAATGTCTAGGTTCTGAGTTGCCTTCAAGCTACCACTGGGAAAAACATAAAGACTCGGTAGGACCAGCAAGAGGTACTATTCCCTTACCTTTTCAGTCAGCGTTAAACACTGTCTATTCTAGGCAGGAGTTTTGGCTCCTCATTCGGGTGTCATAGTAGGCCCCGTCATTGCGAACGTGCATGATGACCATACTCGAACCGCATGCTCCTCTTATTTATGCGCCCAGAGATTCTCACCAGACAATGTATAAAGGGATTTCTTTTACGCTTGGCTGGGTAGGATTGTGTGCTGCCATCCGTTTCCCATGTTATTGCTCAGTAGCTCCTTTCTGGTGCTTGGATCCTTTCAAGCTGTAGTCGCTACGACGGCTGGTGATGCGGCACCCACGGCGTATACCGCTCCTGGGACATTCCCTACTTCCGTGTACGGGGAGTACTGGAACGATCCAACTGCAACTTCAGCACAACCGCAACCCGTGATCACGGATCCTGTTACGGTATGCATCCAGTGTTGACCGTTATCTCTGCAGACTGCAATAGTGAGAGCGTGTTCACAGAATACCATCTTCCCTGAAATACTGACGGATCCAGCCAATTTCCCTCAGGTATGCAGTCTCTTTTTACTCTGCCATTCACCGTCTTACCACTGCATGTAACGAGAACGACACTGTTGACCCGCACCCACTTCCACTCCCTTCTACACCGTCCGAGTTGCTCAACTCAGCCATCTCCCAAATCGCAGCGATCGCGGCGAACCCAACATTTAAAGGCAATAAGTGTGCGCAATGTCAGGCTTCGCTCGAGGTTGCCAAGTTTCTTGTCATGGCCGCCCCGGAACAGGGTCCGCTCCTCGCCGAGGCCGTCTGCGAGTACTTCAACTACTCGTCGACCTGCTACAACGAATACAGCGTACTCGCACTCGGTTCCGTGTTTACCCAAGTGGTCGCACTGGCCGACGTAGGGGGATACGATGGACAGGTGAGTATTAGGTAGAGGAAGCACACTATCATGGTCCACTTACAGTGTCGTGGGGCACAAGAATCTGTGCTCTAAATTTGATAATCTTTGTCCGATTCCATCGACAGTGCCGCTCAACTTGACCAATTGGTTTGCAAAGCCGAAACCAGACCCGCTTCCACCACCAAAACAACCAAGCGGTGAGCGCCTCAAGGTCTTGCATGTCTCGGACATCCACATCGATCCACGTGCGTACGGTCTTTCCTACTCGTTTTAAAGCCAATCTTGCCTAGACACTCACCACGTACTGTATACGTCTTAGGATATGCAACGGGAACCGAGGCGAATTGCTCTCAGTACCTGTGTTGTCGCGACCACGCCTACAACACTCACTCTCTTGATCAAGTCTTGCTCCCTGCATCTCGCTATGGCGCTTACTACTGGTAACTTGTTGTTGCACGTTTCTTCCATCGGATACACTAAGACTAGTGCCTCGACAGTGACACCCCACTCTCGTTGATGCTCTCTGCTATGCCTGCTATCGGACCGCTCACTGGAACGGAAGGGACGGGGTTCAACTTTTCGCTCTTTACGGGTGACTTGACAGCGCACGATAACGATAATCAATACTCTAGGTATGTCATCTTGGTGTTGACTGCGTCAAATCCTGATAATCGACGCCTCAGGGCTTATGTCGAGTACGCCGAGGCAAGTGGACATCGTGTATGGATGACGAGTGAAATCGAGACACGAACATTTGACAGGTCATCGTTTACAACTTGTTGAAGAAATACCTTGGACCCGCCCCCGTATATGCGACAGTCGGCAACCACGACACCTATGTATGTCACTCCGCCACGCCTTTTCTTTCCGCTGTGACACACGCGCTCATGGTCGCTTCAATAGGTCCAATTCCAGATGATACCCTATGCGATGGGAGGATATCTCGGACAACAATTCAATTGGTTCGTGCAACTTCAGCTGTCTGGTATAGCCATGGGATGCACTCAATCTATCGTGTAGGCTTTACGAACACATCTCGTCCATGTGGTACTACGAAGGTTGGATTCCCGAGGAATCTGTCGAGTTCGCACGTGCAGATTATGCCGCATACACGGTCAAACGGCCCGACGGTCTTCGCATCATCTCTCTCGATACAGACATGTGTGAGTCAATCCTCACACGTTCGGGGATGCTTGCGTTTCTGAGGCACCTCTCATACTCAACAGGGTATAGGTAATAAAGACCATTGCAACGTTTCGCGACGCGTGTCTGACTTGGATGGCGACGAACAGAGACAACTACTTTGGATATATAAACGCTTCCAACCCCGATACGTTTAGCCTCTTGAGGTGGTTGACAGATGAATTGCAAGACGCCGAAGATGCGGGCGATAGAGGTATGTTCCCGGCTTTAGATGGCGCTTACTAACCTGACTTTGTACTGTAGTGTGGATCGTTGGTCATGTGTTGGCTGGATGGGATGGAACAGCAGCACAATCTAACCCTACCAATCTCTGTGAGTTTCCATCAATAATACTTGTGGATATCCTTGAATACATCTACTACAGTTTACCAGATGTAATCATTCGTGAAAACTTTTCGTGTTGCTTTATCTGACGATTACTGAACAGTGTGGATCGCTACTCACCTCATGTCATCGCCAGTACGTATGGCGCGAAGAGCCTGCATATGGATTTTCACTCAAAATGACTCGCATAGACATCTTCTGGGGTCACACACATGAAGACGAACTCACTGTGCGCCGAAGAGACGTACACCAAGCATGAGTCACCTAATCCTACCTTGTAGATATTCTATGCCAACAACGGTACAGTCATGAATGCTGATACCGCCCTCGCTGTGTCGTGGGTACGTCTCGAATTCATTCGATCACGCGAAACTGGACTTACGAAACTGGGGAAAGATTGGGCCTTCGTTGACACCATTGACGAACCTTAACTCTGGTTTCCGCATGTATGAAGTGGACTCTGCGGTAAGTCTCTGTCTTTGTTATCAGTGTGTCACTAAAGGTGATGCCACATCCTCAGACCTTTGATATTCTCGATTCGTACACGTCAGTTGGCATTCTACCTTTTGCCTCACCGAGTCATCATCCGTGACACTTTCAGATGGATGAGTGCTGTCAACGAATTCCCGGCACTTGACAATCAGACCGAATACGGACCGACCTACGTCTTCGAGTACAGTGCCCGTGAAGCATATGGCGGAAACATTACATGGGGTGAAAACGACCCACTGAATGCGACGTGGTGGCACCTCGTAACCGAACGTGAGTATTTACTTGCTCTTGTCACGCCCATACGACTCAATGGAACTTATTCTCTGCGTTACAGAAATGGAATATAATTCCACGCTCGTCCAGGTGACTAGCACTTGTCGTGCCTTGACTTGGAAAAAGACAGCACATACTGACCTAAACGTGTGACAGACGTTCAACACATACCAAGGGAAAAGCTCCGTGGTTGGAAAACCGTGTACTGGGGAATGTATACCTGCAAAGATTTGTTACATGCGGAGTGCTTCTGCGCCACTCGCGTTGCAGAACTGTCCTGCGGGATATGGTTCTGTCCAGTAGGCGGGTATGAGTTGGCGGACATGTGAGAGGCTTTGTGTTAGGGATGCATTAACAAGATGGCTCACGAGGTTTCGTGTCAGAGTCGGTGGCGGCGTGAGGCAAAAGGCGGTTGAAAAAATGAATTTTCGTCAGAAGACAGCTGCAAAAGAATTTGGACCAACTTGAACTTTGGTTTTGAATGTATGGAAACGTGGTTACCATATGGTGAACATATCGGGCCATAGCTGAGAGAAGGATCATACCGTGTGCCGAAACTCGGAGGAAGCGGAAAACGGATACGTCAGTGATTGAGTCTGAACGGTTGGTCATTTCTTACCTAATGGAATTGCTGGTGTTACCGGATAAGAGTAAGTATACCCAAGCGACAACCACTCGTCGTTAGTCTGGTGACAAGCCCGTCTAAAAGAGGCACGTGCGCTGCGCTTTTAGACGGATGGTTTCAAATTTACGCCAGTGACCCATCTGCAAGGTTGACTGTTACGTTGTGTTTTGGATACCTTGATTCTTCGCAAGCCTACGCGAACCTCAACAACCGTTCCGCACACAAGTTTAAACCCCACACGTCACCCGACGGATGGATCCGAGACACGACGTGTGACACGAAAGGATGCGAAGCGACACGTAATAATGCCTTCAATCAAGTCCACGCGTGTGGCGACGGGGTCGCAAGATCTCTGATTAATTGAAGTATTGTATTGATTCATGGCTGAGCGCTCAGCTCTCCTTCCCTGCCAGATGCACTGTTGAGTCGACAAGGTGTTTGTGAGGTGTTTATCGATCACAATTTCTCCCTACTGCTATGATCTATTTCTCTGCAGCTGCAGGGATAGGTGCCCTCATCCTTATTTTTGCGCTGTTCAGACGCTTCACCCGCCCGTCCTTGTCCATGATCCGCGGACCCCGGTCGCCGTCGTTCATCTTCGGTAAAGATTTTCCTCTGTCACAGTTTGCAAGTTCTTACTTGTCAGTGACCAGGAAACTTGCTCGAGCTATTCCAACGTCCAGTTGGTGAGGCAGACTTTGCATGGCAGAGTCAGTATGGTAACGTTGTTCGGTTCAAGAGTGTCCTCGGGGTAAGTCCACACTCACCATATCTTTTCTTACTGTCCTTCTCCTTGTTTACCTTTCAACGAATGTTAGGAGGACCGACTTCTAGTCACAGACCCGGAAGCTCTGCGGAGGATGTTGAACACATCGACACAAGCCTATTCCAAGTTACCCAATTATCGTATCGTTTCGCGCATGTTACATGGGACGGGGCTGCTCTGGGCTGACGGTATTGGTTTTTTCCAGCCAAGTTTATGTTCGTTTGGATTAACCACATATTAGGCGAGGACCACAGACGTCAAAGGAGTATCATGCTTCCCGGATTTGGGATGAACGAGTGCAAGGAGTTCTTGCCGATCTTCAAGGACTGCGCTGAAGCTATAAGCATGAAATGGGTAGAAATCCTTGGGAGTAGTGATAGCCGGGGTTTTGTCATCAATGTTCTAGCCTGGGTGTCGCGTGGAGCTTTAGATGCAATGGGTCATGGTATGATCGCTTTGCTTTTCCACCCGAGTGTAAATTTAAACTGTGTACGACCTTTGACAGCCGCATTTGATGTCCAATTCGGCGCCATCGAAGATGACTTGCACCCGCTCGCGAAGAAGTACAAAAATTACCTGTCCGTTTCCCCTTGACTCTATCGGGCTGTCGGGTAACCGTATCTCAGCGGTGACATTTTCGGTCTGCCTCCCTCAAAGCAAATCTTTTTGCAAGCCGCCTCAAAGTATATACCGACGCGCGTACTCCAGTGGTTACTCGAAAATGGTTCAAACACCCGGCTGGTGCGCGCTCGTGATGTGAGAACCACGGTGACCAGTATCGCAAAGGAATTAGTACGGGAGAAGGCGGAGAGCCTTTTGCAAGGAAGGGGTAACGCGGATATTTTTACCCTACTTGGTGCGCTGCCTTGGTATTGCTCATCGCCGACCGTTGACTATTTCGCAGTCAAGGCCAACATGGATGCAAATGCAAAGAAAAGATTGTCCGATGAAGAGCTCCTGGCGCAAATGCGGTATGCCTCGTCGATGATTCTCACTCTTTTCTCATTAAATGTATCATATACAGTACGCTGCTAATCTCAGGTTATGAAACTACCTCCACTGCGATTGTCTTTATCCTATTGGAGCTTGCCCGGCATCCCAAAGTGCAGTCGAAGCTACGAGATGAGATAAGGAAGACAGAGGCTACCATTCGGGCACGCGGTGATCCACAGCTCACAGTTGCAGATTTGGAAGCTATGACTTACTTGAACGCAGTGGTCAAGGTATTTGACACGTACCCACGGCATTCGCCTTGTTGATTATCTCTGCAGGAAGGATTACGGTTCCACCCGCCAGCACCCCATTCCCTGCGAATTGCTCGTCAAGATGATATTCTCCCATTGTCTAAGCCGATTCTCACGGAATCAGGAGATATGATCAACAAAGTGTTTGTTCCCAAAGGTACAGAGATTGTAATATCAATTGCCGCATACAACCGGTGTGTTCTGTCGTCCCATCAACACATTTCAGATGGGTAACCGGACGTGGTATCGCAGTGACAAAGAGCTCTGGGGCGAGAATGCGCATGAGTTCAACCCCGACCGCTGGTTGGACGGCGAGATGGACGACAAGAAATTATCTGGCATTGGCGCATATTCGAATCTGTGCGGCTCTCCGCACCGCATTCTAACACATTTTCACTCACATTTTTATCATCTTCACAGAATGACCTTCTTCAGTGGCGCTCGGGCGTGCCTGGGATGGCGCTTTGCGTACGCTTTCTACCCTTGCCTTCCAACAAGGAAGCACATCACTGATTGCAACTTACAGATTGATTGAGATTCAGACATTCTTGTTAACACTGGTGGGCAAGTTTGAGTTCGCAGTGACAAACAAGTCCGAACGGATCGTACGGCAGTCAGTCCTCGCCATGGTCCCGATGGTCGATGGCGAACTTGACCGCGGTGTCCAACTACCATTGTCTATTTCTCTGGCTCCGCAAGACGGAGACATGTAATGCACGACAGTAACTTACAAAGTGGCTACCGTGATGATGTGGGTGAATGCCGGTGCGGACCCAGCATCTTGTACACTGCCCTCGGTACATAGTTGTACTTACACGATCATGTAACGTTCGAGTAATGTTGTACGTACCAGTATCCACTATACCCAGCCTGGGCTTCTCGGGATAACAGTCTTCAGACTTGGAATGCAATACTATCCTATCCAGTAACTTCGGCAGCCTTGATTTCACTCGTTCAAGTTCGCAGTGATTCAAGATATGCTATAGGTAATGTCTAGGTGTAGGGACAATGTAGAATATCATGTTTGAGAGACTGCCGAAGTTGTTGAGAGTGTTAGATAGGATAGTATGCACAATTTCCGGAAAGAAAGCACATAGTCGCTTGTCGTGAAAGTTCGCGCGTATCCAATCCTTCTGACGTTATAGAAGGTCTGGAATTAGGATAGCTTCACGTTGGTGGGAACAACATTGGACCTACCGTTCGAGATAATCACGTTATATATAACGCCACGGCAGACTTGGCACTGATGTAGGTAGTATTATACCACGATCGAATGTCTAGTCGATTTGTCGTTACCCGAATTGAAGCAGGGTTGTTTGAGGGTGGTGTCGATAGTGTTACTTCTCTAGCAGCTCTTTATTACATTGAGCTGTTGCGGAAGACGTCTTGGGAGACTCTGATGAAGAGACGACGAAGTCCTGGACTCGGGCGCTCACCGGAGGACGTGCCTCAAGAAGACCCCTGGGGTGACCAGTCAAACACCTACGCTGCGGGGTAGCCTCTGGAACTCTCCTTTAGGCCGCTGTGGAAGTCATGTCTGTGAGTAGTGGTGGGTGAAGCAGAAAACGTCCACCCTTCCGATGGGTGTACGAACATTGGGCTAGGGTTGGCGTTTTTTATCATTATGCCACTGGCATAGCTACAGCATGTGACTTTTGAGTACATCCACGGTCGGACGAGGGCTGTGCGAGTGAAGAGCAATGGCAGCAAACCTTGCGTTGGCGTTGTGGCCCAGTGGGTGACAAAGTCAAGGAGAGCTGTGTTGAATCGGTACACGAACTTGCGTGAGACACTCGGTGGGATGATAAAAGTGATTTCATGCATTCGACATGGGTCCGGATCCCTACGCACAAGTGATGTGTTATGGTTCCCACGGGGATGTCACGACTTATGGTGCAAGTTCAAATTTGCCACTGTTCCACGTTCGTCTCACAGCCAAAGTCTCCGTTTGGCGACGACTGCATTTAGTACAACCAGAAACGCATAGTATCACCAACGTTACTGCTGCTCTCTTGTTTCATTACGGGTTACTACTAGTATGCGACTAGCCCTCTCGCGAGTTCAGACATTCAGTGCCAGGCTGAGCCGGATTGTTCAGGTGTCTCCTCACTCTGCTGGCTCAACCTCTCCGAAACTACCATGACAATCCAGGCGCTGGCGTTTTCTCCTGGTGGTGCATTCAGTGGGCGTATGAGGTAAGTCAGACTTTTCCATCGGGTATGGGAACGCCGCGTCTGTCGAGCGCAATTGGAATGAAGATTTGAAGAGAGTCATGGTTCGTGACACTCTTTCAATGTCCATTCTGTAGTCTCTCGTGCACGACCACGCCTGTCGTGGCGACCAACATGTCTTGATTCCTATCCTCATCAATTACACACTTAGTCCAATCGATTCGTCCAAAAACCGAAATGTGAGCCGACTCTGGGAGCTCTCCGCCAACTTGGTGAGAGCCACAAGATTCTGTCAAGGGTAACTGACGTTCCTATGGAACGAAAGGAGAAAGTGCCCACGTTTTCGATGCATGTATGCGCTAGGTTCGGGCGGCGACTATGCTCTCCGTGTTGATCGTAACATTGATTGCTACGCAGATAAACGGTGTCCTTCGGCGGTTCGTCGAGAATTCTCGTACGCGCTGTGATGGAACTCATCGGGGTGTGGGGGACACGGCGGGGGACGACAAGGTCCGGGAAAGAAATATCGAATCAGTACAAGATACGTTCTGTGGGATGCACAAAGGTCATGCGGTGTTTTCATTTACAAGTATATCTGATGAGCGATATCATGTAAGTACTCGCCCGACTCTCGACGGAATCGAACTGAGCACTGCCACAAGCACGAACTTCAGCTTCAACATCAAACACTTGTCGACTGCTTTTGATTGACAGATGTGGCGTCTCCGATGTTGACAGTGCCGCAGAACCCTGGACTAGCCGATGAATTGGAAGGGAACAACCCTCGAAATTTTACGATATTGTGGGCCGGGCGATGAGGGTCATTCGTAGGGAGTTTGTCCATCGCAATTTCCCTCTCATGATCTCTTCTACTGCTGCTGCGGGGTTAATCTCCCTCATTCTTGCTTATGCGTTTTTCAAGCGTCTTACTCGCCCATCTTTATCTATGGTCCGTGGACCTGAGTCGCCGTCATTCATCTTCGGTAGCGTCCTGTCCCTGTCCCTACCTGCCAAGGGCTTACTCGTCACTGACCAGGTAACTTGCTCGAGCTTCTCCAACGACCGGTTGGTGAAGCTGACTTTGCATGGCAGAGTCAGTACGGTAACGTGGTAAGGTTCAAAAGTGTCTTCGGAGTAAGTCCATCCATCTTCACCCACGTATTTTAGCTACCCACTTCGCTTTAACAAACTTCAGGAGGATCGGTTGTTGGTCTCAGATCCGAGAGCACTACAGAAAATATTATCCACATACGATTTCGGGAGGCTGCCCAATCTTCGTGTTATTTCGAAAATGATGAATGGGAAGGGGATCGTCTGGGCTGATGGTAGTTCTCATCCCTTCAAACCCTCGTCTGAGATAACCACGTCATAGGCGAGGACCATAGGCGACAAAGGAATGTGCTGCTTCCCGGATTTGGGCAGAAAGAGTCCAAAGAGTTATTTCCGATCTTTAAGGATTACGCTGACGCTATCAGTATGAAATGGTTAGAAACTATCGGAAATAGCAACAGAGAGAGCGTTGTCATCGACGTCGTATCTTGGATCTCACGTGCAGCATTGGATTCGGTTGGTCATGGTATGATTGTGTTTCTTTGCAGCTGAAATACGAGTTTACATAAATTATGCACGACCTCAACAGCTGCATTTGACGTCCAGTTTAATACTATCCAAGATAACGCACATCCGCTGGCAAAGATGTACAAGAATTACTTGTCAGTTTCTCCCTGACTTAGCCAAGACAGTCGATTGACTTCATCCTAGTGGTGACTTGTTCGGACTGCCTCCGGCGAAGCAAATTTTCATGCAAGCTGCCTCCAAGCATATCCCAACCTGGATACTCTACTGGCTGGCCGATAATGGTCCAAGTGTTCGGCTTGCACGCGCTCGTGATGCCAAAGTCGTGATGACAAACACCACGAGAGAACTAGTACGACAGAAAGCGAACGCGTTTCTACAAGGAAAGGGTACCACTGATATCCTGAGTCTTCTCGGTATGGTAGCCTTGTAATACTCGTCGGTGGCAAGCCGTGTTGACCATTTCTGAGTCAAAGCCAACATGGATGCAACCGAGAAGATGAAGTTGTCCGAGGAAGAGATGTTGGCGCAAATGCGGTAGGTTTGATCGATGACTTCGCATCATTCGATGCTCTAATATTGCATGCAGTACGCTTCTAACTGCAGGTCATGAGACTGTCACAACCACTATGTCTTGGATGCTACTTGAGATTGCGCGGCACCCCAAAGTTCAGTCGAGGCTCCGGAATGAGATAAGGAAGACAGTGGCTACTGTCAATGTACGCGGCGATTCACAGCTCACGGTTCAAGATTTGGAAGCGATGCCTTACTTGAATGCTGTGATAAAGGTATCAGTGCCTCTGTGACATGGGTCGGTTTAATTCATCTCATTCCTTCACAGGAGGGATTACGATTCCACCCAGCCGCATCCAAAGCTTTTCGGATCGCTCTTCAAGATGAAATCCTTCCCCTTTCAAAACCAATTGTCACGAAATCTGGAGATCTGATCAACGAAGTGCTTGTTCCCAGAGGCACGGAAGTCGTAGTCTCAATTGCCGCATACAATCGGTGGGTAATGCTGCCATATAACCATATTTTAGATGGGTAATCGATATGGTACTGCAGCGACAAAGACGTCTGGGGAGAGGATGCGCACGAGTTTAAACCCGAACGGTGGTTGGATGACGCGATGGTCGACAGGAAATTACCTGCAGTTGGCGTATATTCGCATCTGTGCGACCTTTGCCGTCATCTCAACATATTCATATTACCTACTTGTTTCGTTACAGACTGACATTTCTCGCTGGCCCCCGATCATGCCTGGGATGGCTCTTTGCGTACGCTGGTTCCTTTTTATCTATTTCATTGATAGCATCGCTCATCCCAAACTATAGTGTCACCGAGATCCAAGCGTTCCTGTGGACATTAGTGGGCAGGTTTGAATTCGCGATGACAGACGAGGCCAAACACATTTTGCGGCAGCCGGTGTACGTCGTAATGGCCCCGATGGTCGACGGCGAACTGGACCGTGGTATCCAACTGCCATTGATGGTATCGCTTGCCTCTCAGGACGATTGAACCCAATGGTCGATCGTACTGATCAAGTTATGGGCGATGTCTATTTGACGCTGATGATGTTGTGTACAGACTGTTTTTTTTGTATGTTGCCTTTGAACATGATGTTGTACCACTGGAACAGCCAAGAACAAGAACACGATACTATGGAGAGCGGTACGACCCACGTCACACCCACCCGTATGGGATCATTGCGCTCATCCTAGGCGTATTGTCAGCGTGGGGTGTAAGTCAGGGGGGCGCCGATTATCGACTTTGTGTTACCTGATTCGAAGCAGACGATAATCATTATGGATCATTGCCGTGGACACTGAGATAGCTTGCGATTGATGCCTGCAGACTCGAGTTTCAGAGCGCCAACGTTGACACTCCGACGCGGTAAACGATCCGAGGGGTTCTACTAAGTTTGTCCAGATAGGTTTGAATCAGTAGGTCTGCTGACTCTCCGCTCTTGGTCCAATCTGGAAGACTCATCTTGGAAGTTGAAACGGGAGACCAAATGATAAGGGAAAGATCTGCTTCCCGAGTTCACCCGAATTTCCCATAACGGCTCGAGACTAGGCCGCTCCGCGTGTACGTAAGCCATTCCTAGCTTTAACAGCTGAACGTTGAAAATCGACGCGGCAACTTATTGATTATGAGTCGAGTACCACTGGAATGGCTTCAAGCTTGACAACCTGCAATATCTGATATTGATATTGATAAGACGAAGTGTACGTATCAGAAGCAAGCGAACAGAGGTGACTGCTTGACAGAATTCAATGACACAGGCTGCTTCCCCACGCTGTGCGGTTGATTACTGCATAGGCAGACCGGAACCAATACATCTCCTTCCTACTACATACCATGATCTTTTTCTCTGCAGTTGTGGGGCTAACTGCCTCCATTCTCGTCCATGCACTGTTCAAGCGTTTCACTCGCCCATCTTTGTCCATGATCCGTGGGCCACCGTCTTCATCGTTCGTCTTCGGTAAAGGTTTCTTGTTTGTGCCTCGCTGTGAATAGTACTTACTCGTCAGTATCCAGGCAACTTGCTCGAGTTACTCCAACGTCCAGTTGGTGAGGCGGAGTTTGGATGGCAGAACAAGTATGGCAACGTTATTCGAGTCAAAAGTGTTTTCGGAGTAGGTATATTCTGCCTATTTCATATCAATAGCATCGTTAACAGTGTCTCAACCCACAGGAGGATCGACTTCTGATTGCAGACCCGAAAGCTCTGCATAAGATCTTGAACGTATCGACAGATGACTATCTGAAGCTACCCAGTATTCGTACTATTGGGCGGATAGTAACTGGGAAGGGGCTTTTTTGGGCTGACGGTACCAGTTTTTCTTTGTTGATACTTTTTGTTCGATGTAACCAATTGATAGGCGAGGATCACAAGCGTCAACGGAGTATCGTGCTTCCGGGATTTGGGTCGAAAGAGTGTAGAGAATTCTTGCCGATCTTCAGGGAATGTGCTGATTCGATCAGCATAAAATGGATAGAAACCCTTGGGAACGGTAACGATCAGGCCGTTGTCATCAATGTTCTAGATTGGCTCTCGCGTGGAACATTGGACGCAATCGGTCACGGTATGAACCTTTTTTCTTGTTTTCCCTGACAAGACTGCATTCAAGCACACCACCTTGACAGCCGCGTTTGATGTTCAGTTCAATACCATCCAGAACGATTCGCACCCCCTCGCAAAGCAGTACAAAAACTATTTGTTAGTATCTCTTGCAACTTTACTAGGGCTTCTCGTAACCTCGTCCTAGTGGCGACATTTTTGGTCTGCCCTCAGCAGCACAAATTTTCATACAGACTGCCTCGAAGCATATACCGCTAAGGATACTCCAGTGGTTGGCCGATAATGGTCCGGGGTCCCGGCTTGCTCGCGCGCGGGATGTGACAAACATGGTCAACAGTTTCGCCAAGGAGTTAGTACAGGAAAAGGCGGCCGCCCTCTTGGAAGGAAAGGGTAATACGGATATCTTCACCCTTCTTAGTGAGTTCTAGTCGTCTTTCTTATTCCTGGACAATCTTGTTGACTATCTCGCAGTCCAGGCTAACATGGATGTAAACGCGAAGAAGCGGTTGTCTGACGAAGAATTGTTGGCGCAGATGCGGTAGGTCGTATCAATGATTCTCTTCCTTCCACATCAGGCTCACGAATACGTCGATGTTGTGCAGTACGTTTCTAATCGCAGGTCATGAAACCTCTGCGACAACTATGTCTTTTATCCTACTGGAGCTTGCGCGAAATCTCAAAGTTCAATCAAGGTTACGAGATGACATAAGGAAGGCAGAGGCAACCATCCGTGCGCGTGACAATCCACAGCTCACAGTTGCTGATTTGGACGCTATGCCTTACCTGAATGCCGTAATAAAGGTAATCAGTATCCGTCTGTCGCATACCATCTCAATTCCCTCCACAGGAAGGACTACGGTTTCACCCGATAGTAACCTATCCCGTACGAATGACTGGTCGAGATGACGTTCTCCCCCTTTCGAAGCCGCTTCTCACCGAATCTGGAGGTATGATCAATGAAATTCTCGTTCCAAAAGGCACGGAGATTGTCATTTCTATTCCTGCATACAATCGGTGGGTTCTTTCGTCACAACAGTGCAACTTGGAATCATAACTGGATCCTGTATTGCAGCAATACAGACCTCTGGGGAGAGGATGCACATGAGTTCAGGCCTGATCGTTGGTTGGATGGCACGATGGACGGCAAGACATTACCTGGAATTGGCGTATACTCGAATCTGTATGCCTCTTTGCACCGCGCTCCGAAACAATTCACCCACGTACTTATTATCACAACAGGCTGACCTTTTACAGCGGCGCTCAGGCTTGCATAGGGTGGCGCTTTGCGTACGGTTCCGCATTTCCTTGCGTATCGAGCCGTATCCCTGATTGAAAACTGCAGGGTGATCGAGATCCAAGCATTCGTGTCGACACTGGTGGGCAAGTTCGAATTTGCAATGACAAACAAGGCTGCGCGGATCATACGGCAGCCGATGGTAGTCATGGCCCCGATGGTCAAGGGCGAACTTGACCGTGGTGTCCAAATGCCATTGGCTGTGTCACTAGCCCCGCAGGACAGTGAACATTAATGCATGACACGACTTAGATCAGCGGGTTGGTTGTGGTCTTGACTAGTCTGGATCAGTCAGGACGCTTGGCCACAGTCGGTTAGCAGCTAACCGTCTACGTGATGATGATATCTTCGTGTTTGAAGGTGTGGATCAGCCATTTTATATATTACCTGTAATGCACAGTTCAAGATCTCACACTGAAGTCGTAGGTGTAGACATTCTCTGAATTGACCCTGTTGTACTCTTAGTGACGACGTCAGATCCAAGGATTGGAGTTCAGAGTCAATAAATACACAAGATGGATCGTGGTCTACGCGTGTAGAGTCAGCCAGAGGTATGTATGTCCATGGAACTCCCAAACCCTCTTCAAACGAATAGTTAGGACACAATATTTTTTTCTCTCCCTCTAGTAGTGAATTCGTGGCATCAATAGATGATGAGAAGATATGTTTATGGCGAGTACCTTGGGTATGTTACTCAGGCTCTAAATGTTGCATGCATGGCCGTCTTATCATTTGCTTAGCGCTCTTCCGTGGCCTTCCTGGAATTGATTATATTCTACGGGGTCTTGCTCCTTCATACGCAAGTATTTGTCGTTAGGGTTGTCCTTTTGATCGCTCATACTTTCGGTAGCCATCTCTACCATTTCGTCCCCGGGTGCTGGCTTGGGAAGCTCCCTAGGACTGAACCGCCAACCCGCGGTGAAAGTGCACGGTGTGCATGCGGGTCCACCTGTCCCAACCTGTACCCGCGATACCCGACACCGCGGTGTCACCCGTACTCGTGTGATTCCCTATCTGGAAGTCGCCAAGTTTCTCGTGGATAAAGAGGGCGCGGTTGATAAGAGATTGTTAGGATGAGGAGAATACAAGGTAATGGATGCCCACGACCGTCGCCGTTTCCCACCCGCACCTTAAGATAAGTTCATATATGATCATAAAGATGGTCTTTGAATACCGACTTGCTCACTGCTTCGCAAGTATTCGTCATTTGGTTATCTGCTTCATCAGCCACTTAGTCACCTTTGCGAAAGGAACTTTGATGATCGTCCAAGTTGAAGGCTCAAGCGGTTTGTTTACAAATACATGCCTGAGCTCGGAGGCCCCTGACCGGAGACACAGCCGTCATGCAATCATAAAACCATCCTTGAAGCATCCCAGCCAGTATCAATCAACCCACTACACATCCGTTCATGTCGACCTCTCGTGCTCTCTTTCTCAAAGAAAAGTTCGGTGCCTTTGAAGTAGGCACCAAAGCCATGCCCACTCCGGGACCAGGAGAAATCCTCGTCAAGGAGGTCGCTGTAGGCTTAAACCCCGTAGACTGGAAGATCCAAGCTTACGGCGTCTTTGTGTCTGAATTCCCCGCCATCTTGGGCAGTGACGCTGCTGGGGAAGTTGAGGTTGTGGGCGAAGGCGTAGCCCAATTCAAGAAAGGCGACAAAGTGTACGTCAGCAGCGAGGCCTTTTGATGCGACCAGGTCGACGTCCCTGTGTTTGACTTTTTCTTCTTAGATTCCATCCAGGTAGTACGCAAAGTAGTGATTATGCGACTTTCCAGGAGTATGTCATTGTACCCGCCGACGTCGTTCACAAGGTAAGATAGGTGTTGTTTCATTGTCGACGTATGATATATACGTTCACAGCTCCCCGCAAACATCACTTTTGAGCAAGCAGCCTCTCTCCCGCTCGGTATTGGTACTACAGTCGTCCCACTTTACTCTCCATCCCCCGTTGGAGTTGGCTTGAAGGCACCCTGGGATGGTGGTCGCGGCCAC
>JBBPRQ010000498.1:0-24616 GCA_038093095.1 Boletus insuetus | reverse complement strand
AGCATGAGGCGATGATAAGAATGCAATGTGGTCGCCATGAGGTGCATAGCCGAGATAAGAGATAAGATCATGTGACTGAGGTCACGTGATGGCATGTGACTAGATCATGTGACAAAGGTCACGTGATTGGTATTGACAATAGTTGAACAGTATGTTCGGTATTTCTGTAATAGATTAGCAATGATTAGGAAAGTGAAGTGTACCAAAAGTTCAAGTAGTATCGGCATTCAGGGTCTTCTTTATGGGCATGATAAGGGCGAGTGTTACAGTGGGGACCTCTAAGATAAGGGATATTTCAACACTTGTTACTTGGCTCTAAGTGCTTCTCACATAATATATACCCAATAGCCAATTCAAGGTGGCCTGTCTTTCCAAGGTAGGATTTGTCCTAGATCATCCAGCCCATGTGCCCTTTGGCTTTCTAGATCCATCGCTGGTGCTCTACAGGTGCCACTTAATTCCATTATTCTCTAATGGTTGGACACACGCCCTCTATGACCATGGATTTGATGACATCTTCCATGGACTTCCAGGACCCCTATTCAATCATGTATTTAGATCCATCTTCAAAACTTTACTTGCCAACCTCCAAAGTACTACCTGGACAATGACCCCAACCATCCATGGAATAGGAATACTTGGGCCCAGGATTATCCTAGAGTATGGAAACCCGGACCTCTCTGGGGAGATGACTCCACCATCACCCTGGACTCCCCCTTCTCATCCACTGACTTCCATTTCAACTATATCCCACTCTCTATTCCACCTCTGCCGACACCAGCCACTTACCCACCTTGCCAAGAGGGAAATACTATCACTTCTGGAGGATCTGGCGGCTGTCCTTGTCCTAGAAATGTTGATGACCTCCCTGCTGACCACCTTGATGTCCTCACTTTCCTCACCATGGTCCCTCTCCTTGGATGGGGAACTCCTACCCCCAAACCCACCAATATTCTCCCTGCTTGAGAACATCCCACTACTCCCACACCTGCCCACCATCCTTGTAACCTCAAATGGTGTAGTGGAAAGGTTTCATTCAGCCTATTCTCTTCTGCTGCATGAACTGTGGACCAATGTTCTTAGGGAAATCAAGGAAAGCAGAGACAGGCAACTCTGTTCCCCTTCTCTGGTCACTATAACAAGGACTTTGTGGCGAGTCCCTCGCTGCCACCCACTTCCTCCTTCTGCCCCATCAATGTAGACCATCTTCCAACTCCTCCTCATCTTACTCTCATACCTTGCTTTACTTGCAACAAATGAGGCCTCCTTTGATGGCTCAACAGAATCCTCATGGGCAGAGTCATTTGGCCCATCTCCCCCCCTACAACTTTACTAAACCCCCATGCCATTTCAGATGCCAGTTCTGGCCTTGGAATTGGCATCATCATTGGGACAAGATGGAGAGCATGGAGACTCCAAGCAGACTGGAGTTCATACCATGGCAAAAAAGACATTGAATGGGCAGAAGCCGTCAGATTCGAGCTACTCATCCACATGACTGACTTGTTACTCAACCAACCAACTGGCCTCATTCTACATGGAGACAACACCAGTGTCATTGATGGCTGGCACAGTGACAGACACCACAACCATGCAGTCAACACTATTTTCAAGAGTCCACTCTTTTCTTGAATCCACTTGACACACCCTATCCATTCTACCTCGCTACATTCCCAGCACAGACAATCCTGCAGACTTGCTGTCCAGAGGCACAGTCACAGTGTATCACCCATAGTAAGTATGTGGATTCAGATAATAGGATACATTTTAGTTGTGCAGAGTTTTGTTGTTGTGGGGAGCTTATCCCTCTTTTATCATGGGTGGGGATGAGGCTACTGCATCCGATGATAGTGCCCAGAGTGGATTTCAACTAGTTTTCAGTGGGATTGGGCCATGCTTGATGCACCAGGTTCCAGATGGTATCATTCTCTTCTGTAGTACATTCTGTTAGTATATGTTCAAGAGATCCTATTACATCCCTTCTGCAGTGTGAGCAATTCACACAACTCACATGCTTGAAGAGAACATAAAGGAGGATGGTTGAACAAACAGGCAGAATCAGGCAGGTTGTTTTGGTCATGGTAGTGCCTTTGTCATCAGGGATGAATGAGTATAGGAAGAACACAGGGATGTGAATGGCAGAGTAAACAGTGTAGTCATACCAACAACATTTAGTGATTGCACCCTCAGCAGCAATGATACTACCAAGTGTGTCAGGGTATTCTTCACCCAGCTGCTCAAACAAAACAAGACCAAGCTTGTTCAAAAGCTGATCTTCACCGCATTACTTGATGACCACTGCAGGTTGTGTAGTTAGATCGGCTGCCTGCTGACGGACTTTGGCACTCTTGTTGTCAAGACACCAGAGGATCATAGAAATGATCTGTGTGAGGTATGGCTTGGTGTGAATACCGAGAGCATTAATAACAGTATCAAAACCATCCAGCACAACTTGGCCCTCCATAGTTTGCTCCTGGAAGAAATAGATGATATCATAACCATCTACAAGGTGAACCTTGAGATGTTTGTCAATGTCCACTGCACCAAGCCTGAGGGTGGTGATGACCTTGGTAATAGTCTCCATAACCATCTTGTGATATTGCTCTGCCTTGTCCTTCGACTTGTTTACTATCCTTCCAACAATCTCCGAATTTCTGTGCAAGCTCCACAGTGGTCTCCACTACTTGGCAATAGTTGCATCTATCTGGTAGTACCATATGATGAATCCAGAATGACTTCAGCTTCTTCTGGCATCAAGGGTGAAGCTTCCACTATTGTTGGATTGACCCAGGAAAGTGAGATTTCGGAATGGCCACCAGACAATCGGAGTGCTAATGCAGCAGTCTCAACCATTTGACATCCTTTCTGACCAATCAAAGGGTAGAGAGACTGAGCAGCCTTCTTGACAGTCTTATTGAATGCCTCTGAAGGTGTGTGGCCATTGGCATGGATACTTTGTACCCCTCTATTGGTTGCTCGAGATGGAGTCTCCTAGCCTCATAAGGTATGGGCTTCTTCACCATCTACTGCCACCCTCTGGTTGGCACATACCCACTGTTCAGCACTCTGTTAAATATATCAAAATGGAAAGAATGGAATGCAATCCAAACATTGATAGCACCAGCACAAACACTGTGGGAAACTCATAGAGACTAGTTCCAAGGAGGGATAGACTTGAGTATAGGAAGAAGGTTTGAGTAGAGTGGAGACTCAACACAGAAGATGGAAGAAGAGAACAAAGATGTTCAGTTATTGATACAGGCTATAAGGCCTGGTTTATATTCATATAATATATGTTTGTACTTGTATACTCCTATACTATGTATGGTAAATAGAAAGTCATACCATAGAACATTATGAAACGACAGAGAATAATATGTTAGCTAATCTGACACATGTCAAGACATGATGACTGATACATCAGCTGGTCTTACTAATGGTTTAGTAATCATTGAATGTCATATCATAGATAAGAGTTTAGACCATTGATTAGAAAACTTTAGAGAAAGACTAAACCTTAATCTATAATTCTCAACACTCCTCTTCATGGAGATGATTTGTATGTCAAGAGTTTGATTTCCAATCATAATGATTCAAAATGATCTGCTGCTAGATTCTTGGTAAATAGGTTAGCAAGCTGCTTTTGAGTAGGAACATTGTAATGCTCGCCCTCACAATGCCTATACTACCTTTAAAACCATTATCTTTTACTTACTTTCCTTCACTAGATCACTACAGAAACCATCAAGTCATACCTTTTCCTATCATATGACCAGCAGTCACATGGTATCACATGATATATCACATGATCTTATCTTGGCTATGCACCTCATGGCATACACATTACATCCTCATGGTCACCTCATGCTTTTCCTCTTGACTCACTTTTCCTAATCATCCAATAGCAGTATTCCCTCAGAACAGCCTTCACCTTATGGTACCCAGTAGACATACTCTTAACTACTTACAGATAATATAGCCTCTAGCATAGCTTGGTCTGTGCATGGACTCTCATAGTATATATTGTCTTACTACTAGTAGTGTAGACTCTAGTCTTATTCCCTTGGTTCTTAGAACATACTCCTTTGTTCTTTTCCCTTCTTGTTAATACATCCTCTGATTCCTTAGGATATCAAATCCTACTATTGTTTGGCTTCACAACATCACAAAGTCCCTCATAGAGTTCATAGTGGAACCAAGAGTCATTACAAACATAGAACAATTCGATTTTCTTGTGTTCTTCAACACATTTCCAGAATGTAATGGTGTTGGACTTTGATATGTTTTGTATAATGTTCCTGAGCAGGATTGCTTGCTAGAAAGATAGCACCTTGATTATTGATGAAAAGTGGAACCTGTGGTAAGGAGAATCTAATTTCAAAGAACAAGGATTCAATCCAAGAAATCTGTCGAGCAGTATCAGACATTGCCATATACTCAGCTTTGGTACTGAAAAGAGCAATAGTCTTCTGTCATTTAAACACCCAGGATACTAGACCATCTACAAGGAAAATGACCATGCCTGTTGTAGAATGTTGTGTTTCAAGGTCAGTGGCCCAATCCGAATCTGAAAACACCAAGTCCAGAGGATTTTGACTCATTAAAAACCAGTACAAGATCCTTGGTCAAAGCCAAGTATCAAACAATGTTCAAATGATTTCAGATGGATTTGCAGAGAACTGTGACATTTTAATAATAGCGAAGGCTAGATCTGGTCTTGTTTCAAGCATGATATAGAGTAAGGATTCAATGACTGATTGATATTAAGATCAGAGATTATGAGTTGGTTTATGAAGAATGACTTGTGGATTGTAACCTGCAGGTAATGAAGTGCGACATGATTTCACATTATCCATGTTAAACCTCTTGACTACTTTCTCAGCATACGAGATTTGATCAAGAGTAAGCACAAGTGATATGCATTCCCAGGTATTCTGATGCAGGTCCAAGATCTCAACATTCCCAAATCTTCATAAAGGCTTTCTTCTTTCCTTTGAGAAGTTTGGAATTTGAACCCAAAAAGAGTGCATTGTTGACATACATAGATGACAATGATGATCACTTCTTCTCCTAAGAACAAATAATAAACACTAGGATCAGCTTTTGATCTGGTGAAACCTAAAGCCAATAAAGATTTATGTAATTCTTTGTTCCATTGCAAAGAAGCTTGTTTCAAACCATAAATGGCTCAAAGGAGATGACAAATCTTCTTTTTCTGGCCTTTTTCAAGAGATATCCTTCTGGTTGTTCCATGTATATCTCCTCCTTCAGTTTACCATAGAGGAAAGCTGTTTTGACATCAAAAGCCTCAATGTCCCAGTCTTTCATGGCAGCAAGAGATAGGAGTAGTCAGACTGTTTCAAACTTGCAACTGGAGAGAAGGTATCTTCAAAATCAATGCCATAGGCTTGTGTAAAGCCTTTTGCGACAAAGTGAGCTTTTTTGTGACCATTGGTTTTAACAATAAATATCCATTGACCTTTAACGGGTTTTCGACCTTGTGAAAGATCAACAAGTTTCCAAACATTACATTCCTTGAGCGATCGTATTTCCTCATTAGTCGCTTTTTGCCATTCTATTTGCTCATCAACAGATAGTTTACCAATGTCCTTATAGTAAGAAGGAACATTGTTGGCACCAAAAGCATGTGCCATGATCTTTATCATGAATGCATTCAAAAAATTGACTGTGGGTTCATTGTCATCAATGTGCATATCTGGTAATGGTACCTCAACTAGAGGAAGCTCCTCCTGCATTTGGTAATCAGATTGAGGTTGTGGAGGATCTCCCCCTCTTTCCTGATTCATTACATAATGAAACAAAGTTTTATTTATTTCAGATTGCATTTTTGATTTCTACTGGAGACTTAACTCCATAGATGAAATCAGATCTAACAACTGGTTGTCATACCCCAGTAGATCATTGACAAACAAAATCCCCCCCCAGATGATTTCAATTTGGAGGTGTGGAGGATGTGGTGCTCAAGGTGGTACAGCTGGATGTAGTGGTCTTGGCTGTTGTCTAGGAGGATCTAAAGGAGGTTGATTCCTTTGAGGTGGCTGATGTTCTGGGGTCAGACTCCTCCTTGGTTGTTGGGGATTTGAAACATTATTGCAAGATTGTTGATCCAAATGTTCTTGTTGTAGTGGAAGACTGTCATCTTCATTAGAACTATCTTCAAGGTCTTGTTATTGTGCATTGTTTTGAGTAGGTGGTTTGTCTTGAAGTCTATCTTGTGGACAATGTGGAAAGACTGTTTCATTAAATGTGGCAGTAGAAGATATACAATCTTTTGTCATTTTAAAGACCAGAAACAATTTCCTTTAGTCCCATGTTCATAGCCAACAGATGTCATAGTCTCAGATTTTGGAGATAATTTGTTTGTCCAAGTAACTTACATAAGTGCAACTTCTGAAAACACAGAAATAAGAAACATCTGGTTTCTTTCCATTCCATAATGAGATTGGTGGTTTCCACTATAATCATCGCATATGCTGATGATTATAAATATATAAGGCTGTTTCAACACTGTCCTGTAAAAAGATTGGTGGAAGACAAGCATGATGTCTCATGGCTTCAGCCTTTTCTAGGATGCTGCAATTGAAATGTTCTGCTCATCCATTCTGTTGAGGGTTGTGAGGAATGGTCTTCTGGTGTTCAATGCCATGTTTGGCAAGGAAACTTTGTAAACCAGATGCCAAGTATTCTCCCCCTCAGTCTGAATGGAGCCAAAGCAAAGAAGAACCAGATTGATGCTCTGCCCAGGATATCCAATCCCGAAATGCAGAAGCGGCATCCAACTTCTTAGCCAAACAAGTAATGGAAGCATATCCACTAACTCATCAACAAAAGTCATCATCCAATGCTTACCAATACAGGAGTGAGTAGGAAATTCACAAAGATCTGTATGAATCAATGGGAGAGGACAAGTGGACCTTGAAACAGAAGGAGGGAAGGGCCATTGATGTGCTTTGCCAAGTTGACAACAATGGCAAGAAGCAGTGGATGAGGATGGGATCAGAGATGGTAATCCATTAATGAAGGAAGAATCACAAGAGAACATGTTATCTGAACAGTATCCAAAGTAGAGATGCCACAAAGAGTGAGAAATCTTCCTGACAAGACAAGACAAGCAGCAGAGGAAGTAATCATAGTCGACTGAATCCAATGAAGCTTGTTGTGATTAGAGGTTGGCAAACCTTGTAAAATCAACTGTCCTTGTTTATCCAGAATTTGAGTGGTAGTGCCTATTTCACATCGAAATTCTTGGAAAACTAAACCCACAATGGATAGTAATCAATGTTTAACAGTAGGAGTGTATTAAACTCTAGTGAGAATGAAATTCCATTCACACTGTCCATTGTCATGTCGTAAAACCACAGTTCCAGGTCCATTCATGGGAACCTGAGATCCATCTGCGATTGATACATTCTTTTGATATCTACACGTGAGGAGAAATCAGAAAGGAAAGGAGTTAGGTGATCAGAACATCCTGAATCCACCATCCATTTATCATTATATGGTTCCTTAGTAATATCATGTGCAAGATAACAGGAACCATAGCCATCACATTCAGTTTGGAAATAGGTAGAGTCAGAGTAGCCTAGTTCACTATCATGTGGCTGACTCCAATCAAGGAGGCGATCTGATGGTAGACCAGATTTCCACTCTTCTGTGATCAAATCATAATCCAGATTCCCATAAAAATCATACCCAGAATGAAATAAGATCTCTTTCACCTATTTCTTCTTCTTCATCCACCTGCCTTTAGGTATCTCTATCTGCAGAGTGGATTTAGAGGACCCTGGACCAAAAAGACTGGTTGGAGATGTGAGGAATCTTTGCAATGTATTGTTCTTTGCTATCATCATCACTCCAATCCAAGATTTCTTTGTCCAGATCTTGTGTTCTCAAATTCAAGACCTGTGTAGTGAGCCCTTTGACCATCTGATCTGAATCTGAATCTGAAATGTCAATACAGCAACATGAGTCACTTCATGAGCACAAGCTTTACCTTTACCTTTACCTTTGCCTTTAGGATGTGAATTCAATTGGAGAACAGCTGGATTTGAAGCTTTATGCTTTCCTGGATTGTTCTGTCCCAAGTTGTTCTGGGGTTGAGCATGCTGCTGATTCTGAAGAGAACCAGCATGTTTCTTAGTTGTGTGCCACAAACTGTGACAAATCTTGCGACAGTCCTTTTTCTTTCCAGACTTATTACTAAAATTTTGTCCTTTGGGCCAGTTCATTAAGATCTGATTTGCCAGAGAGGTATCCTGGCAATGGATGGCTTCTGCAAAAATCTTAGTAATGATCTTAGTAGGTTTAAAGTCCGCAGTAGTGATGGTATGGATGGCAGTGGACACCACAGTATTTATAGATCTGGAAGTCCAGCACAAAGAATCATAGCCTGGAGATTATCCAGAACATTCAGGCCAGTTGGGAGAAGTTGGTAGAACAGAGTCTCCAACACCACAATCTGTCCTAATGGGTCTTGCAACTCATTCATGTGCCAGCAAATAGCTTGATGGAAAAGATGAAACTGTCCAGTTGGGCCTGTGGGAGCATATAAAGCCTTGAGGGTATCCAAGGTCTTCTTTGCTAACAAGACATTGTTAGCATCGTACACTTTCTCCACAGAGGTGTGAAGATCATCTTTCATATACAAAGTAATGACTCCAACTGCCTGTAGATCCAAGTTGAGTCAATTGTTCTTTTGTTTAATGGTGGCGTTAGCTCCAGCCAGATAAGTGGATTGTCCAGAAGCAATCTGAGCCACTTTGATGAAATCTGAGTATTTGAGTTCTGCTCTTCTTATTTCAAACTCAGATTCTAGACTGATGATGTCAGTCAATTCGGACTGTAGGTCTGATTACACTATCACATTTGACTCATTATATATGTATTATTATAGATACAAGCTATTATTGCTATTGGCTAGAGATAGTGCTTATTAATATTCTTGGCATTGGTCATGACATATGACTCATACTTATCTCATATCTTTACCTGCCCTATAGCAAAGTACATACATGATCAAACAAGTTCAGCATGTATATATGTAAGGAAGAGCTCCTTCTGTTACTCTCCTTAGTCTTTTATCTATCCTTTGAAGGATCAACCTTGGTCTGCCTTGGACACTTGATACTAGACACTCTTCAAAACTAGCTTCTCTCTCCCTTCATCTTAGTGAATATCTCCCACTAAGCCATACTACCTTTCCTTCATCACACATTTTCTTTGTGACACCTACTATCCTTGGCAGTAGAGACAAAACGGAGTACTGTGCACTTTGTTACATTATGAGCCCTACTTGACTAAAAAGGCTTGACATTATTGCACATTCCCATCACCCTTTGTCTTGCGATATAGAAGGAAGAGTTGCTACAAGTTTCTCTTAAGCAATTGTCCTTATGAGACATGCTCTAATGCTCATTGTGACCAATATTCCTGTTTATGCTGCAGAATTGGTTTCACTCTTCATTCATCCTTTCCAGAATATCTTCATTCAAGTTGATGATGGTTTTTTCTCTCTTACTATGAATCACCATGCTAACGACAAACATTACATGTTGCAATTGGTTTTGACAACTAGACCTCGTCAACTAGTTCAACAAGTTCCTGGTGATTCTCCTTCCTTATCAGAGAGACCATCATCATTCCATCTATTGTCTCCTGTGACTGGAGTGATCTATTAGATTCCCTCTGAGACAACCCCCTCACAGTCATTCTGTTATCCTGCTCCAGAAGCTCTTCCAGCTTTGGAAGAAGTCCTTACTCCCAGTCCACCCATGTGTCCAGAGAATTCTACCTGCCTCACTCGGATAACTCCAAGTCAGGTTCCTTTCCACCATCCTTGCTCAATCTGTGGTTGTCACCTAGAAGATGGTGAGATTTGTGATGGAATACAAGGAATAGCCACCAGTATCACTGGTGTTTTGCATAAAGTAATTGTTCACACAGGCAACATTTTTTACCCTTGAGGTAAAACATCTAGTCGTCTTCAAACCCAATTGGAATCCATCACATCCATTCTGAATTTAATCATCTACAGTCCAGAGGCACTTCCAATACCTTCTCTTCCTCCATCTTCTCCTCCACCTCCACTTTATTCTCCACCACACGACCCTCTCAATGGACAACCTCTCTAAATCTCAACACCAGAACTTGAATCTAGGCTTACCGCCAATGAGCTTCAACAGCTTTGAGAACGTGCTATGGCAACAATCCGTTGAGTATCACTTGACCCCTTTGGCCAACCTGGATCAAAAAGAAATTAGATGCCAGGTGATCTTCCAAGATCCCCTTCCACTTCTGCCAAGGAATCATTGCCAGACTATTCTTCATGAAGGTTGGCAAGTCCCATTCCTTAGACAGACCGGTTTTGGACCTTGGGTTCATTCAAGGAATCCCGCCAGATGGTGATTCCATTTCAAATCTCACCAGCTGAGACTTCTATCCAGGATGATTCAATCCCTGCATATTCTTTCATGTTTAAGGATGAAACTCTTTTCTTAGCTTATGCTGGTGCTGGATGGGCTTTTCCATCCAAGACATACATTCATACCCCACAAGCATTAGTTCATTTCCAAGGTCATGAGGTCTTATGACAAGACATCTTCCCTCCTCTTTCACACTTTGATCTGGATGACATTTACCACTTTCATAATATACATAAAGTCCTTTATGATTCTCTTTACCCAAACATTTACATTGGTGATCCTATTGATTGATATAACCAACTCACCAGGCAAATAGCTCTCACTTTTACCCAGCAGTACTAGAACTACAATTTTAACAAGTACCAATGCAAGAGCTGGAGATCTGTGAACCCAGGACTTTACCAGCTTCAACAGCAGATTAAGGGGTGTACTATGTCTCAAGAACTATGAGAGGCTTGCCTTCATAGGATCTATGGAGTTGAGGATGATGGCAGACCACCTCATCATGCTGCTGTTATTGCTGGTGAAGTTTGGAGATGTTTCCACATGTAATAGACTGGACTGGATATTGTCTTGGACAATGTATACTTCTTTCTCACCTGAGCATGGATACTGGACTAATAAATGAGGATATGATACTCTCTATGAAGGTATTTCTCAAATTAGGATTTGAATGCTTACATTTACAACAAATATATCGCTTACTGTTCCTACTGCTGCTGATCTCAAGATCAAGGGTTCTATTTTGGGTTGTATTCCCATCCTTGAAGAACAAAAGAACTATGCAGTTTGGCATGCTCACACCACTGCAGTCCTTAGCTCCATTGGAGCCATTGGTTTTATAGATGGGACCTACAGATCGTCTTGACTAGTTGCTGATGAAGCAGCCTGGAAAGCCTCTGACAACAAGGTTTTAGGTTTCCTGGTTATCATGGTCAATGACCAACTCTCCACCACTGCTCCCACTGACAGGGAAGACTATCAGCAGAACACAGGAACAATGACAGCATCTATTCAA
This sequence comes from Boletus insuetus, assembly GCA_038093095.1. Taxonomy (NCBI): domain Eukaryota; kingdom Fungi; phylum Basidiomycota; class Agaricomycetes; order Boletales; family Boletaceae; genus Boletus; species Boletus insuetus. The sequence goes on along the minus strand of JBBPRQ010000498.1, from coordinate 13,156 downwards.
ACATCCTATTATAGGTCAAAAGCCAATTTTTTCTGGAATGCATTATCCAATCATTTCGCATCTTGGGAAATCACAGGACAGTTTTACCATCTAAACAAGGTCTTTCAGACTTGCATTCATCCAAGCCATGTTTCAGAGGACATCTCAAACATGCAACAGTGGTTTGCAGGGATGTTTGACATAGGTCTGGATTTGCCAGATTCTCTCTGTGCTATGTTTATACTGGCACAACTTCCTGATGACTTTGAATCCCTGCGTTCCACCCTCATTCATGTTACTGAGGAAAATTACTTTACAGTTGAGGACACCATCTGATCTATCCTTCAAGAGATAGACATTCATCACTCAAAGCTTTTTCCCCTTTCCACATGCATTACACATGTGCAGGCTCCACCTCCACAAGCCTCTTCTTCATCCTTTAACAGGACTAATGTCATTCAACATGGCCCTCCACAACAACACAAGTGGAAGAATCAATGGCAAGAACTGTCTGGCCACTGTCTTTCTCTTCAGCAACCTGCTCCTCAGAAACAGAAAAGACATTTGAATAACTCAAAGAGAGATTGGTACAATCAGCATAAGGCTGATAAGAAATGGAAGGGCAAAGCTCCTGCTTTGGTCTCCATGGTAAATACCTACACCAACATGGATCCTGATCCCTACTACGGAATGGTTGAAGAAGACTTTGCAAGTACTTCTTGGCTACATGAGCAACAAGAGATGGAAGTCAAACATTATTTCGACTTGGATGTTGTGGAACACGGATAGGATGGTCCTCAAGACAATTCCATAGATATCTCACCAGACATGGCTGCACCCACACAGCAGTCCTTTCATTCCCGTCGACTCTCCAGCTAACTCTCAAGAGAGATTGACACAAATTGGTAGGGTCACCATGCCAAAGAAGAAGAAGAAAGCTACCTTCATTATTGGAGAACTAGCTATGGGACAATTGTTACCTGGTCAGTCAATCAGAGAGTTTCTTCAACAGGAGGAGACTTACTCTTACTTCAACAATTACAATCCAGTTTCTTTCACTAGCCTCTCACATAGCATTTATGGGATGACAAAGAGAGAGACACCTATTCACCCTAGTGATGTATTTAACACTGGGAAAAATAAATCTTCTTCTGGCTGATATACTGTTGGAAATATTCTAAATCCAACTTGTTCACATTGGATGATTGATAGTGGTTGTACTGATCATATCAGTCCATATCTTGATGACTTCACTCATCTTGTACAAGGAATCAAACAAGATTCAATTGCTGATAGTTCTATTGTTTCCATGTATGGTCCTGGGAAAGTTATCCTTCAACCACATGAGAGTGACCCTTTGGTCCTTGAATGAGGATGGTATGCACCTTGAGCATCACACAGACTTTTGTTTGTCATTACCTTGACTTCTCAAGGATATTGATATATTATCAATAACAAAGAAACTCATATTTGAAATACATAAGGACATCTGGTAATTCGGGCATTTGCCTCATTTCTGGATAACAATCTACACTGGTTTCAGTATTCAATGATTACTTCAGGAAATATTGCCTTAGTGACCACTTCTGATCTTTTGTCTTTGTGGCACCTTCATTTTGGGCACTGTTCCAAGAATGCTCTTCAACAACTCCATGCTTATACATTGGATTGTCCAGATCTACTTATTCCTTCTGTCTTTCCTCCTTGCAAAGATTGTGCTGAGGGTAAAATGGCAGATCGCCACTTTGGTCCTTTGATCAAGCATGCTTCTCACCCCCTTGCTCTTCTTTACACTGATTTCATGGGACCCTTTCCTGTGGAATCTCGCTCCTAATCACGGTATGTGTTAACCGTTATTGACAATTTTTCTGGCTTTGTTCTCCTTTCTTTCCTATGGGAGAAGTCTGGTACTTTGACTGCTCTTATGCATCTTTTTGCTTGGCTTGAGGCCCAGTGTGGCTCTTGTGTCACCTCTGTACATTCAAATCGCAGAGGGAAATATATGGGAGAAGATGTTCAATCGTTCTTTACCTTCAGAGAGATCACACATCAGACCTCCGTTCTCCATACCCCTCAGCAGAATGGCCATGCAGAGAAGTTCAATTATACCATTATGGAGAAAGCTGAGGCAAAGCGTCATCATGCTTGCTTACCCAGGATCTTCTGGCAAGATTCCTTGAAGACTGCACTTCATGTCTACAATAGACAGCCAGTTTGCCATCATAAATGGAAAACACCCATTGAACTATTTAATGGGACTATTCCTGATGTTTCATACTTCAGGATCTTCAGTTTGCAGCACCTTTGTATTCATTCCTCCTGAAATGAGGAAGGACAAATTGTCCCCAAAGGCAGAGGAAATGATATTCATTGGATATGAAACCAACACCAAGGGTTGGAGATTCTGGTCACAAACCAGACATCATTTATTTATCTCTACCCAAGCCACATTTAATAAAACAAAATTTAGATCATGTTTTGAAAGTCTTGCTGTCAACAACCAAGCCTTGATACCAGAAGAAACTGCAAACAACCTTACAGATGATGAAATAGACAAGGAGAATCCAGACCCTCCTTCCGATCACTCTTGTCACATTATTGTCAACATACCAGATCTAGTGATACCACAAGTATTTCATCCAAGATCTAGGTCATATTCATCCTCTTCATCATCCAGGAGGAGCACACCACCTACTCCACCACATGCTTCATCATCACATTGAATACCATCAGTTCCACCACCACGTCAATGGGATATCACAAAATCCAAACCTGTTGTTCAATCACCTCCAACTACCAAATCTTCTGAATCACAAGCTCGTCAAGCTAAGGCTTGTTTTCAACCTCCTATATCAGATAGACATTCCTCTAGGATCATTAAAACAAGGATCATCCCTGATAATACCTATGGGAATAGGTCACCTCTCGCCATTAAGAGAGAGATTCATGGCAAGACAAATACTCGCCAGAAGGAGCAACAAACTAAGGATCCTGTCAAACAACTAGTTCCTAGTCAACCCACTAATGAGGAAGATATAGGAGACCTTTACAGTTCACAATGGATAGGATTCCATTTGTCAGCTACAATCACCCAAAATATTTCTAAACAATATAAGGATGTTTTGAGGCTCAAATCTTCAGAACAGAAGTTATGGAAGAACTCAATTGATGAAGAATACAAGTCCCTTATGAACCGAAAGGTTTGGACTCTAGTTGACTTACCAAAATAACATGAGCCCATCAAGGGGAGATGGGTTTATGCAGTTAAAAGCAATGGCTGTAAAAAGGCTCACTTTGTTGCCAAAGGCTTTACACAGATATTTGGTATTGATTATGAAGAAATCTTCTCACCAGTAATCAGGTTTGAAACTGTCTGTCTACTCCTTGTCCTTGCTGCATTGGAAGACTAGGAGCTTGAAGCTTTGGATGTAAAAACAGCTTTTTTATTTGGAGACCTCAATAAGAAGCTATATATGGTTCAATCTGAGGGTTTTGTTCAAAAAGACCAGGAGAAGAAAGTCTGATGACTTAAGAAGGCCATCTATGGTTTAAAACAAGCTGCCCTACAATGAAATAAGCAGTTACATAAATCCCTCCTTGAACTCAGATTCAAGAGATGCTATTCAGATCTAGGGGTTTATATTAAGATCATCAGTAATAAACTGATTATTCTTGAATTTTATGTTTATGATGCTTTTTTTATGGGTAATAATAGATTACTTATCCTCAAACACAAGAAACTATTCATGGATCATTGGGAATCCAGAGACCTTAGCGAAGCCAAAGTTGGAATAAGAATTATCAGAGATCACAAGAAATGCACTCTGAGGCTTGACCAATGCTCCTATGCCACCAAAGTGGTTGAATGTTTTGGTCAAACTGACTGTAAATCAGTTACTACACCTCTTCCATCTGGTTATAATCCAAAATCCAATAACAAGGAACCAAACCAAACTCTTCAAAGTCGTTATCAATCAGTCATCAGATCATTGCTATACATCCATCATGCTTGGCAGAAGACCTAATCTCGCTTATTCAGTTATCAAGATGTTGCAGTACTCTATGAATCCCTCTGAGGAACATCTGCAGAAGGTGCTATATATAGTGCACTATCTTGCACATACTACCAAGTTGTGCTTGACCTATATTGCTGACAGACCATTGAATGGTTTTGTTGCTTACTCTGATACTGATTGGGCTGGAGATATCAAGACATCTTGATTCACCACAGGTTATTCTGTTTTTCTTGCAAATGGAATTGTGTCCTGGCTATCTAAATGACAAAAAAGAGTCTGCCTTTCATCCACCAAAACAGAATATTGTGGAATGACAGAGTGTTGTAAGCAAATCCAATGGATTCGCAACCTCTTTGAGGAACTATCCTTTCCTCTATCCACTATACTCTTGTGTGTTGATAACCAAGGAGCCATGTTTCTTGCTTCAAATCCAGCTCAAGAAGGACAAACTAAACATGTTTGTATCCCTGAATACTATATTCAGGAGGCTGTTGATCTAGGTGAAGTTGAACTATTCTATGTTTCTTCACAACAACAGTTTGCAGATATCTTTACCAAGAATTTTGGAAAGATTGCTTTTGACCCTTTCCTCTTATTCATGATGACTCATGTTTCTAATGAGGAGAAGTGTAGGTCTGATTACACTATTACATTTGACTTATCATATATTGTCATAGATACAAGCCATTATTGCTATTGGCTAGAGATAGTGCTTACTAATATTCTTGGCATTAGTCATGACATATGACTCATACTTATCTCATATCTTTACCTACCCTATAGCAGAGTACATACATGAACAAACAAGTTCAGCATGTATATAAGGGAGAGCTCCTTCTGTCACTCTCCTTAGTCTTTTATCTATCCTTTGAAGGATCAACCTTGGTCTGCATGGGACACTTGATACTAGACACTCTTCAAGACTAGCTTCTCTCTCCCTTCATCTGAGTGAGTATCTCCCACTAAGCCATACTATACTACCTTTCCTTTGTCACACATTTTCTTTGTGATGCCAACTACCCTTGGCAGTAGAGATGAAACAGAGTACTGTGCACTTCATTACACTAGTGAGAGTAAGAACATTCTTGATGATTCCGGTTTTGGATTTAGACATGATTTCTAAATAATATTCAAAAAAAGAAGATATTCAATAATATTTTTCAGAGATGAACCAAATTGGAATGAAGAGATAGGAAGTAAAGGAATCTCTGATAAGGTTGGATTCAGAACCCAAGGTTTCTTTGGAATTTCCTGAAATCCTTCCATTCAAGAGAATGGAAGTAAGTTCATAGATACTTGTTCTTCCAGAAAATCAAACATGAGAACTGGGAAATAATGGTAATTGTTGAGCCAAAGATTCAACACCCAAATGGATTCCAGACTACATGATGCAAAAGGAGTAACAATTATATAAGTAGGAAGAAGATAATTCAATTCTTTTACCACATCAGGGTAGTGCCTTGTATAAGGTGGACTATGGCTGAACAGCTTGTTCACCTTCAACTGCTTGTGGGATGCAATGAATCACAATCTCATGAACAGGTCGTTCTGCTGCCAATTGGGCATTCTCTACTAGAAGTTCTTCTATGCGCCATTTGCAGGTAGCAACTTCCCCTTGGGCAATTTCCAGAAGTAGAGACTTGTGACGTCTCTCCTGGAATCTCACTTCAGCCCTAGCCTGATCAGTAAGAAAAGTGAAATGAATATTGAAAGTATCATGAAATTGTTGTCTCCAAACCCTATCTAGTTCCTCAAAATAAACTCTGATATTGGGAATATCCCATCAAGAGTTATGATAATCACTCAACACCCAATCCATGATTGCAATCTCATAGGAGGTGTGACCATGTTCAGAAACAAGTGTTACCTTCCTAGAGTGGTGAGAAGAAATCTCATTCAGATCAAGGATCCAATTGAGATTGATCTCTCCTTGAGCAAACATAGGATAAAACCTTTACTGCTCTCGAAGCAGATGCTTGAAACCTTCATGATGCAAGAGAATAGGATGTTGGGAGAGAGTTAGATACTCCTCCTGTTATGAAGAAAAAACAATTGATAACCCGTTACCATCCAAAACTGATAAAAGATATTCACCTTCATAAACTATAAACAGGTAAGTCTCATTTATTCCAGGCATAGCCTGAAAACAGAGATCTTCTCTCCTGACCTTAATGACATGGGCAAGTTGCCCAGTCAACCCAGGATTGGGCATTTCTGCCTGAATGTCCTCAGGTAGGTAGTGCACAATCTCTGGAAACAGGTCTGTGTGCTCCAGGAGGTACCTGTGGCTGTCTTGGGATTCCTCCCTTAACTTCCATTGGAATGCAGTTGCATTGGCCACAGTTTTGTTGAAGGTGGATGGGGCAGCCATTGCAAGGATGAGGTTCTAGAATAGGATGTTGAGCCCTTCTCCCAAGCTCAAAGAGCAAATTTAGAATAGATCTCAATGCTTCCTCTAGTTGGTTAGCAGGAATTTGCCTTTGAGGCACTCTGACTGGCAATGGTCTCTCTGACTCAAGTGGTGGAGTGGGAGGATGATAAGGAGGCTAAAGAGGAGCATGAGCATCAATATGAGGTGCAAGAAGTGGCTTTTGATGTTGTTCATAGGGTGGAGGATCCAACCAATAGTTATGCATCAAAAGATAATGATGACTTATTTCATATGCAGGTGGTCTGATCGGTGGTTGATTTAGAGTTGGAATGTCAGTGATTGCAGACACCTGATACACAATAGTATGGATGGAATTAGCACTCTGAATCTGAATCCCAATCATCTGAGAAGTCTTAGTCGAATAATAACAACAAAGAATAATACAAGTTTATGTGGAAATAAAGAGGAAGAGATTGTGCTGCCAAGTGCCTTCAACCTCAATGACCCAAGCACAAAACTGGATGAAAAAGGTAAGGCACCAAAAGAAGGTACTCAAACCTCCTGGAATAGTGAATGCTGGAAAGGGAAAAGGCATTTCGTCAAAAGACTAAGTACTCTTTCAGTTAGGGCTCATAACCTATCAAAATGGGAAGAATGGAATGCAACCCAAATATCAATAGCACCAGCACAAACACTGTGGGAAACTCACAGAGACTAGCTCCAAGGAGGGATAGACTTAAGTATAGGGAGTAGGTTTGAGTGGAGACTCAACACAGAAGATGGGAGAAGAGAACAAAGATATTCAGTTATTGATACAGGCTATAAGACCTGGTTTATATACATATAATATATGTTTGTACTTGTATACTCCTATACTATGTATGGTAAATAGAAAGTCATACCATAGAACATTATGAAACGACAGAGAATAATGTGTTAGCTAATCTGACACATGCCAAGACACGATGACTGATACATCAGCTGGTCTTACTAATGGTTTAGTAATCATTGAATGTCATATCATAGGTAAGAGTCTAGACCATTGATTAGAAAACTTAAGAGAAAGGCTAAACCTTAATCTATAATTCTCAACAAAATATGCTCCCAGTTTCACAAAATTTCTTCATGTGTTATAGTTCTTATATCATATTTACATTAATTGAATGACACTTGTTTGAGCAGGGATGGCTTGTTGTTGTTGGGGGCTACCTGCTTATAGTTCAGCACTGAGCATGTGAGCTGAAGGGGCAAATCAAGCAGATATATCAGATGGTGGATGTTCCCGGATCTCCTTGTGTTATAGAGTGATCCAAGGGTGTTCAGGCTGGCTGCAGTGGCTGATATGAGAGGATTGATTGTAGAAGTGGTGGCCTTGTGAAGGAAGGAACATGTCAATGATGACTTGGCTCAAAGTAAGGAATGGACACTTGCTGATGGCAGGGGGTGGTTGGAAAAGTATATTGGCATAGAATGGCAGTATCTGAGTTGTGCATATTTCCAGCTCAGGTACTCCACCCAAATCTCGCCATGTTTGCAGCCCATATGAGAATCTCCTCCTTGACCTGTCATAGCCACTGGTTGTCCAATGGAATAGTCAGCACAGAGACCAATGCTTCTTGAAGAGCTGCTGAATGAGATTCAGTAGCGCAAGTGTCATTGTATATTGACCAATGGCTCTTTTTGCAGGCAAGGCGGCTACTGTGAAGCCAGAGGATTGGCTATGACCAAAAAGCATGGTTGCAGAACATATACAAAGCTAAACTCAGAGGCAGTACTTGGGCAATGTGAGCAATGCCAAAAGCACACTCATTACAACATCACAAGTTGAGTACAAGAAAAGACATGTGGCTGATGACTGAGGGCTTCTTTGAGAATCATCACAGTCAATTCCACTGAGTCTGCAGAGCTGCTTTCTGTCTGGGTAGTGGGTTGCCTGATTCAAGAGACTCCAAAAGCTCCTCTGCAAGAATGGGCTTATCCTATATGACACTATAAATGAGATTGAGTGCATCCATTGCAAGCACTTTGCCATTTTTGTCACCAATCTCCATTTCAACATCCTCCAGTCTTAGCGTCAAAGGCAATGAACCAGGACCCATCACACTGAACATCACATCCTGATACAAGTCTCTTGCACCTGCATGCAAACTCTGGCACATAACATATCCTGTCACTTTATCACTTCCCAGTGTTTCCCAGCCATGGTTAGAGTTGAACTGAGATAAATACATATGACATGGCAAAAGCAATATCTGGTCTAGTTCCCATAGCGAGGTGAATTAGCAAACTGGTAGCCTGGTGATAGGGTATGTTCCACATTCACACAACCTCACTGGTGGTTTTCAGGGATTGAGCTTCTGACAGTTGTATATGTGGATCAAGTGGTGTAGCAACAGGCTTCATGTCAGTGAAATTGTACTTAGCTAGGATTGCAGTAATATATGGCTCCTGAGAGAGGGATATAGTCCAAGCGATGCCACTAGGTCCTTCCTAAATGTCACACATATGTATCAGTACCACCAGTATTACTCCATGCATTGTCAAGAGGTGGTTTTAAGGCATTGAACTTCAGGTTTTGAGTGAGTTTAGTCTGAGAGTCATCCATAAACACATTAGAAGATAAGACACTGAAGGAGTGACCATAGGAAGGGATGCCAAGCATGATCTGGTTGACTCATATTCCAGCAGTGGTCCACACATTGACAGCAAAGACTATAGAGCTGGATCAGTTGGCAGGATCAGTGGCACATGTGTTATCCAGATCACACAGATCCATGATCAAGGAACAAGAGTACTTTGGGCATATTGTTATGGTTTACTAAGGAGATACTCATTTTTCTTCCTATGCTTGTTTGCTCTCTTGTCTACAGACTCTTTCTCTCACCTTATGTGGTTGTATTCATAGTGGAGTTGTCCTCCACATTATCAGATACATTTCCCTGATCTCTTTCTCATTATGACTCACATGGGGCCCCATCCTGATACTCTATATAGACTTCCTTTCCATCTCCATTCCACATTGCCTTATTCAGACTTCTTCCATTGCAGAACTCCATTTATATTTCATATTAGTGCTGTGCACTTATACTTAGACATATCTTGTTGCTACACATTGAGATCTACTTGTATGGAGATAGAACACTTTTGGGCTTCCACTCCTTTATTTCCTTTTCTATCTCTCACACAGACCAGTGGCCTACCATATAAATAGTCTCGCTCCGCTCACCTGTATTTTCCCTTAATCTAGTTCTATGCAATATCAGCATTGTTTCTAGTCATACCTCCAAGTCCCTAGTGAGCGCCTTGTTGTACCTGGGATAGGAGAGATCTGCTTAGGCTTTGCATTCTCTCAAAGCTTGGCACTGTCCTTTAGTGTTACCTTGTCACCCTTCTGTCCTTTCGTGCTACACTTCTTTGACCTGTATTGCAGCATGCTCTGTCAACACTTCACTGTGCATTACACATATTGGGTCACTAGCGTGTTTGTTTGCTTCAGAACTCGTCAGGAGAAGGGTTACACTTTCCCACAATCTGACAGTCATGCTGAATAGACAACAACACCAATGTTCGTTACACAAGAGCATATGTACAATGTAAGAGTAAGTCCACTTTGGCACCAGAGTATGACATCTACCAAGAACAAGAAAAAGATAGACTTCTCCTTTACAGAACTCCGTTTGTATTTCATATTTGTGCTGTGCACTTATACTTAGACATGACTCACTACTGCACATTGAGTCACACTCGTACAGAGATGGAACACCTTCGGGCTTCCACTTCTTTATTTCCTTTTCTATCTTTCACACAGACCAGGAGCCTACCATATAAATAGTCTTGCACTCTTGCCATGTATTTTCCCTCTAAGCTAGTTCTATGCAATATCAGTGTTGTTTCTAGTCACCTCTGAGTTCTAGTGAGCCCATCATTGGTATCTAGGATAGGAGAGACCTTTATATGTGTCTTATATGTTTTTTTCCATTTGACTTACAAATTTCTTATCGTCCAATAGCATTTATAGCTTTTATCAGTAAGCACTGCCTTGCATACTTACCATAATAGTTAGCCAATAGCATAGATAGCTCAGTAGTCTGGAATTTGTGAAGTAGCATTGTAGACCATATGCAACCAAGCTCTGAGTCATTCACATCATGATTTCACATGTGGCTTTGCACTAATCTGGACATCTCACTTGCACAACATCACTTGTAATGATTATTGACTAGCAAGAGTTCTGTTACTCATCAACCTGTAACAACCCTTGGTCTTCGATGTAACGATACCTTATTCCAACTGTACCTTACGAAGGAACTTGATATCGAGCTCGTAGGATATGTGATCCTAGACAACAGAGGTTATGACAATAGTGGGATTGTGCCCTAGAAGGGACTTCAAGTAAAGGGAAAACTATGAGGTAATAACCAGGAGGAATATCCAAGTGACTATAAGGGGAAAGAACGAGGTGAATAAGACTAAGGTCTGTACTACTATAAGTATGACTATATATACTATGAGAGACCGTGCACAGACCAAGCTATGCTGGAGGCTATGACTAACCATAAGTAGTTAATAGTATGATCACTGGGTACCATGAGGCGATAAGAGAGATAAGAGAGGCTTATGCTATAGGCTCTAGATAAGAGCGGTTATTGCTATTGGCTGATAAGGGAAAGTGAGTCAAGAGGAAAAGCATGAGGCGACGATAAGAATGCAATGTGGTCGCCATGAGGTGCATAGCCGAGATAAGAGATAAGATCATGTGACTGTGGTCACGTGATGGCATGTGACTAGATCATGTGACAAAGGTCACGTGATGAGGGCTTTGTCAATAGCTGATGCATGTTCGGTATTTCTGTAATAGAATAGCAATGATTAGGAAAGTTAAGTATACCAAAAGTTCAAGTAGTGTCATCATTAGGATCTTCATTATGGGTGAGCGTTACACAACCAATGAGCATGCAGCGCTCTGGACCACTGCATAACAATATAATACAAAATTGTTCAAGCACTAATGTTGGCAAGTGACTTTGCAGATGTGGTGTGGACTAATGCCATAAAGGTCAAACCCAGTTGCTAGCTGGTGCAGAATTCAGGTCTGCAAAATGTGAGGTAAGGATGAGGCCACTGGAGTGAGTGCTGGGGTCAGGGTGAACATAAATGTCATACCTGCTGAATTAGTGAGCCCATGTAGTCACTTTGCACCGATGGTATCGATGAGCCTGTACATTATCCCCTTCATATGATTGAAGCACCTATGAGACCTTTAAAATTCCTCTCCTTCATTGACTTGGTAGTCGGTCAGGTTGAAGTCATCAAGTGGATTGTGGCAAGTAGGGCAGAACTCATCAGAGTGGCCCAATTCTCCGCAAAGAAGACAGTAACAGCGAGGAAAGAAGGCCTGGATATGGCTTGACAACTCTCACCATCCTGGCAAGAAGGTGATCAAGCTCAGTTGGAGCAGGAGCAAGAGCATGGTGATAGAATAATGAGTGACTATCAGTCTTTCATGCATCTGTGGAATCCTTGAGCCTGCCACTAGCTAGTGAAATCCTGGCAGAGACCCTTGCTAAGCTTCAAAGCTATACTGATCCGGCCACCATTGCCTCTGACAAAGAAATGCTTTCCTTCACCAGAAAGTCAATTTAAATCAAGTTAGTCACACACTGGTCAGACCTGATGAGGCATCTGGCACCCCAAGCCTTTTGAATCACTGCAGTATATAAAAACAGATACAAGGCCACAAATGTCAAATAGCACACATATGTAGAAAAGGAAAAGGTCTCAGGCAGCTTGATTAGGGAATTGCACATGTCAGTCTGTTAGATTGACTTTGATGTTTCCTGAAGCATTATTTCTGATAATCAACTTCTATACAAGTTCGACTGGCTGAAAACATCAACACTTACTAGAGTGTCTTTGCTGCACTTGGGGAGATCTCCACAGTGTGGGTCAACTTGAAACATCTCATCCCCTCCATAGCTGGACTGAGTGCACCTGTTGCACCTGTTCCACCAAATGGATCAAAGACATACAATGGGACCACCCTTTCCAAGAATTCTTTCATCCCTTTCACCTCCTTAAGAACTTGTTTGGGCTTACTGATATTTCAGTTTGTCGACTGCACCCTTGCCCTCCTTGCCCTCTCTATCAACACAATCATAATCTGAATTGCCTTCTTCATCATCCACTAGCACCTCATCCTCATTGTAGAAATTGATGTGTGAGTCAAAATCACCAGTAGGCATCTCAGGCATCAGATCAGTCTGGTCCACTGATTCAATCTTGCATTTCTTGTAAAGACTGTGGATGAGGGACTCCCCAAGGTCAAGTTGTCACACTCATGTGACATCTGCTAACAAACTTCAGACTGCATTTCTTGAAGAAATCAGAGCATTTCAGAGATATAGTGGTGGATGTCCAGCCATGATGAGGCTGTCATCCATTATTCCATCACTTTGTCACTCAGCCCCTCATCACTACAAACTCGGAATTCTCATTAAATGAAGCAAAGCATGCACAGCAATTGGGTCATGGAAGGGGGTTCTAGACTGTGCAAACAAGGTATGTTATCTTCTTGTGATGCTTACTCTTATTTATGATTGTCATCAGGTGATCAAGCTTGATGTGTCATCACCATGGGGTGATGAGGTGAAGCATGTGACTTTGCACAAGGTCAGAGACTGCAGTAATGCAGTTCATGTTTTTTTTTTTTTTTTTTTTTTTTTTTTTTTAATTTTTTTTTTTTTTTGGGGGGGGCAAGCCCCCAGGGGGGACCGTAAATGACAAAAAAAAT